>JAHLWY010001232.1:0-24859 GCA_020002185.1 Paraescarpia echinospica | reverse complement strand
CAAAGAATTCCTACAAGACATGATGCTATTCTTGATCTTTATTGTACGAATAAACCAGGTCTACTTAAATCTATAAATACTGTACCAGGTTTTTCAGATCATGATTTATAGTAGTGGATATTATGACTAAAGCAATGTCAACAAAGGAAGTTGTATAAATGGTCTAAAGTAGATTGGGGTCAAATGAAAAGAGATACTCAATTATTCACAGATCATTTACTGGATGTTTCACGGAGTTCAGAAGAACAAAGTGTATAGTCTCTTTATTTATTATTCACAGAACATATACATAATATGATGGATAAATATGTACCAACATACTGGTCTAAAACCAGAGTTGATTTACCTTGGTTATCAAACAGTTTGAAAAGGAACTGTAGGAAAAAACAGCGTTTCTATAATCGGGCAAAACATTCTAAAAACCCAACACACTGCTTAAAATACTAAGAATTGGCTAAGCAAAATAGAAAACAGATATGTAAAGCTCACTGGCAGAACCTGAATGGTATTTTTAAGACTGCTTAGGATAACGGTAACCTAAAACCATTTAGGCGTTATATAAAGTCTCAACAGCAAGATTCAGTTGGTATATGCCCTCTAAAAACTGGTGGTCAATTTTATTCTGATTCTAGCAGTAAAGCCTCCATTTTATCTAGGCAATTCAAACCGGTATTCACTAAAGACACCGATTGTCCTAATAGAAATATGAAACTTGATGGTCCTCATTTTCCAGATATTGATAATCTCATATTTAATTTAAAGTTCCTTTTTTAACATTTTTGTTCATAAAATCGTTGCATTCTGGGGAAGTACCAGCTGAATGGTGTAAGCAATGGTTCACACCAATATTTAAGAAAAGTGTAAAATGTGATCCAAGCAATTACAGGCCTGTATCACTAACATGTATTGTTTCAAAAATAATGGAACATGATTCGTTCCGATATTCGTCAACATCTAGATGACCACAACATTCTATCTCCCTTTCAGCATGGTTTTAGAAAGAAACATTCTTGTGAAACTCAACTGTTACTAACAACAAATGACATTGCAAAATTACATGATCAGAATCTACAAGTGGATATTGCTATTCTCGATTTTTCTAAAGCTTTTGATGTTCTACCACACCACAGACAGTTAAATAAGTTGAATTATTTTGGTATAAATGGAAATATTAAAAGTTGGATAAGTCATTCTTAATGGGTTGAACTCAACGTGTATTGGTAAATGGTGAATTTTCTGATGATGAAGAAGTAGCATCCGGTGTTCCTCAGGGAACAGTAATGGGACCACTATTGTTTTTATCATACTGTAATCATCTTCCAGGTGTTATTTCTCCAGGTGCAAGAGTGAGACTCTTTGCTGATGATTGTTTGATTCATAGCCCAGTTCAGTCTTTACAAGATCAACTAATATTGCAACAAGATTTAGACAGCCTTGTTAAGTGGAGTGTTGATTGGGGCATGACATTTAATATTTCTAAATGCAATATAATGAGCACAAAAACTTCTGGTCTTCATTTATGTTCATCAAATTTTGAAAGAGGTCAATGATGCAAAATATTTGGGGGTTATTTTATAAAAATGATTTAACTTGGTCTAAGCACATTACTGAAGTGGTTAAGAAAGGTAATCAAAAACTTGGATTTTTACGTAGAAATCTTAGGGGCTGTTCACAAAAATGTAAAACAATTGCATACATTTCATTAGTAAGAGCTGGAATGGAATATGCTGCAACAATCTGGGATCCATTCCTAATGAACGAAATTAACAGCCTTTAGGTAATTCAAAGACGTGCAGCAAGATGGACACAATCTAAATATTCATATGAAATAAGTGTGACAGAATTGCTAAAAGATTTAAATTGAGATTCAACAGTTGAACGCGGGTTAAAACTCAACTGAGATTCAACAGTTGAACACGGGTTGAAACTCAACTGAGATTCAACAGTTGAACGCGGGTTGAAACTCAACTGAGATTCAACAGTTGAACGCTGGTTGAACCTCAACTGAGATTCAACAGTTGAACGCTGGTTGAACCTCAACTGAGATTCAACAGTTGAACGCGTGTTGAAACTCAACTGAGAATAGTCTGAGATTCAACAGTTGAACGCGGGTTGAAACTCAACTAAGATTCAACAGTTGTACGCTGGTTGAAACTCAACTGAGATTCAACAGTTGAACATGGGTTGAAACTCAACTGAGATTCAACAGTTGAACGTGGGTTGAAACTCAACAGAGATTCAACAGTTGAATGCGGGTTGAAACTCAAATGAGATTCAACAGTTGAACGTGGGTTGAAACTCAACAGAGATTCAACAGTTGAACACGGGTTGAAACTCAACTGAGATTCAACAGTTGAACAGGGGTTAAAACTAAACTGAGATTCAACAGTTGAATGCGGATTGAAACTCAACTGAGATTCAACAGTTGAATGCTGGTTGAAACTCAACTGAGATTCAACAGTTGAACGCATGTTGAAACTTAACTGAGATTAAGTAATACTTCCTGGTTGTTCTTGATACTACAAGTGTCACCAGATGATTGTTTTTTGCTTAGAAATGTGACTTTTTCACTGGCATGTGGTTTATTTCAACACGATTTGACAGACACTGTTGGTTTTCCCATAGGCGACCATGTTAATGTTTTGTCTGATTATAAGAGGACGTGATCTGCAAAATGTCTCAAACTTCTCACCTGCTGTTATCATCATCTCATTGACATGCCGATAGATTTTAACAAAAATTGCATACTTCCAACTCTCGTAAAATGCCTGTATGTGTGACACCCGTCAATATTTACAAATGCCGGCAAGAATTACTCCGCAAACAGGTCACACAGGCAAATTGCTGCCAAATATCCTTCCGCTTACTCAAATCATCTAGACATCCACCATTTTACAGTCAACACCTTCTACAATCACACATGAAAATCTCCCTACTCAAATGCACTTATGTGACAGCATGTGAATTTTCTAAAAAAATCATTTCTCAAAAATACATTGCATTTTTCTTCGTGTGCAACGGACAGGATGTCTAACTAGAACATGACCCCAAGTAGGCAAGGCAATTTTGGAGAAAAATGTTGAAACTAACACATTTTATAGGCTTTCCTATATCACACACTGTGTGGTATTTTTTTGTAATTCATCCACGTGTTTGTTTTGATACACATTTCAAAAGAGCCACCCTACTTGACAGGGCACCGTGTGAATAAGCATTTCACTGTCGGACAATTCCTAATCTAGCACAACATTCTCAGGTGGCACGTATGAACTCCTATAAAAGTTTTCCAGAAAGTCCAATATGTGTTTTATAAGAATATTCAATACAGCGAGTTGTTATATGTTACATTCAAATTTCTATTGATGTTATGACCTTGTGCCCTATTTACAAAGGTAAAAATCAACAACAAAATCACCTTAGGGTGTGAATTCTCAAAAGGCCAGACATCTTATGCAGTTCAATTACGTAATATTACACAGCCTAATTAGCAGACATTCAGAAAACAATGCCACTTGCTTGATTGGCCAGAAGGTCCTGCCAGTAGACAGTATCTGATAACAGGCTCCAGCTACAGCCAACTCCAGCTAGTCACTGTCATCAGGCTTCATTAGGGTCAATGACAAGATCTTCAAGTGTGTTTAACTAGCAGAAATAAACAAAAAAGATTAACCATCACCCTGCTACAATGTCATTGGTTCATTTTCATACAGATTTGTAAATTGAGGCTTAACTAGTAGCATACACCCCCCCCCTTATAAGACATGTGTTCCGACACTGTGATTTGGACTTGCAGACTGATGAGAAGTCTGTAAATTGTAATATCCAAAAACAGTTTGTCCCATTCAACTGTTGTTTTGGCATACATATATTATCAGTGATTGTTTCAAGACATTTGAAGTAAAATGCGTCCTCCATGATTGTGCAATGACAATAGCATGCTTCCGTTGCCAGGGTCTTTACTGGGGTCAGCCCTCTGATGGTTTTCCCATAGGCGACAATGTTAATGTTTTGTCTGATTATAAGAAATATATACAAATGCCGGCAAGAATTACTCCGCAAACAGGTCACACAGGCAAATTGCTGCCAAATATCCTTCCGCTTATTCAAATCATCTAGAAATCCACCATTTTACAGTCAACACCTTCTACAATCACACGTGAAAATCTCCCTACTCAAATGCACTTATGTCACAGCATGTGAATTTTCTAAAAAATCATTTCTCAAAAATACATTGCATTTTTCTTTGTGTGCAACGGACAGGAAGTCTAACTAGAACATGACCCCTGAACTTGTTGTGATAGACAAAATTGATTGACACCTGCTGGTGCAACTGGCAGCTGATTTCAGGCATTATCGGAGAATAAACAAAACTACTGCCAGTATTTGGTGGTTTGACAGTTTGATGCATTTACGTAATTATAATACAACAGCATAGTGGCATGAGAATAAGCAGACTATATGCTCTGCATTCATGGTGAATTTATGTTTGAACTGGGCTGACGCACATGTGATCATCACTATGGAAAAGGGACTTTCCACAGTCACACTAAAAATACTAGTTTTTAAAGGATTGATTGGTGACATATGGCGATAGTGCCTTGGTTTTTTTAATAGTACACATATTCATACTGACACCTACTAATGTTCTATGAAGAAAAAAATAAAGAAATCAACTGACATGATACCCAGTGCAGCTACCTTAAGTGTGGCTTTATTAACATCTTGTTCATTGGTTCAAATCAAATCATTGTAGTAAATGAATATTTTTACATATGTCAAAATAGTATTTATGCAATGTGATGCGGATAATCCGTCAACAATTCGTTGTCACGATAATCTACCAATGTTCCGAGTTACGTAAGCACCCAGGATCAAAACGAGGCTGGGTGTGGACTGCCCCTTTGTGTTGGAATCTGATAGCAGCAAACGTCTTTGCCGTTTCAACACAAAGGAAGATTTACTTCAACCCACCATCCTCCCCTTACTACCACCATGATACTTTGTTGCATGATACCTAATTATATTTAATTTCTTTGGCAGCAGGTTTTGATGAACCTGCTGCACTTGTATGTGCCTATGTTTTTCCTTGTACGTGTTACCATAACGTTGGAGATAGTTGTGTTTAGCACGTCCAATTGTCTATTGTATCTGTGCTGAATATGTATATACACATTATTGTATGATATGGGGGTGGGGGAAAAATTACCACCCACCTTTGCTAATCTGATTTGTCATTTAATAATTGTTTGTAGTACCTCGATGATAGTATCAGTTGTTTATCGCTTAAGCTTTATCTCATCGAGTGATGTATTTGGTTTGTTCCTGTTGGTTACAATTATTAAATGACCGTTACCAACTACATTAATTCTTGTTCAATTATTATAGCAAACAAGCTCAGGGTTCTGCCAGTAAGCATCAGCAGGGTATAAATATCTGTATTTAATCAACAATACAATATTTTCAGTTTTCACCTAAGATTTCTTTTTAAAATCGTCCAGGCCTTGACATTAAGGCCATGTGTATCACGTTATCATTATGACTGGCGATGACTGATGCAAACAACGAGTGGCTGTCGGTGTGCAACAATGTGAACGCTGTCCCGAGTCCTTGCTCTCATTCCACCCAAGGTACAGCTGTATTATAAGATCCACCGCTGCAGCCATGGTCTTTAGCAATGCTGTCAAATGTTTGACAGCATAACAAATGTCCTTGATGCCTTTCCATTATGGAATATCATATGCACTAGCGTTTTATCATGCAGACAACAATTGAGATTGCCTGCCATTCGTAGCCAATGTGTAACAAGACTGATTATTAGGTGAATAATTAGTGACCCCCCCACCATTCGTCAATCACACGGGTGGTTACAAATGAGTTTGGCAGTGCATACGTGTCATCATATATGTGCATGGCTGAGTTTTAGTTGCTCTTATTTAATTAGTTATAACAAAAACAAACATTGATTTAAATATCAAATAAAAAAATTAGGCTTTAGGGTTGTCCTATTTTTCTAGGTATGGTCGGGTTACCGGTAACCCGATGGTGGTCAACTGGATTGAAACCAGTGGCCTGGCGGGCCAGTAAAATATGAAAACTGGAGGCCCGAACTGGCCCGACAGCCTCAAAAAGGCGCCGGGCCAGCAGCCAGTGTTAATGTCGAGGCCTGTCATCGTCAGCGCGTGTTTTGTTTACATCCAGATAACAGTATATTCCAAAGTTGTAACACTTCATTATTAATTATGTCATCTTGTCAATAACTTTAGATAATATAATGTTGTAAGTCATGTACAGAAATTAACATAATGCTGATGTCTGTTTTTTGTATTATAAATTCTTATTAGTTTTGCTTTGTTGCCTGGTAAACATTCTGAAATACAATTTATCAATTTTATGTCATTATGTTACGACAGTGTCAGTTGGTGTAATAAATATGTTGAATATAATTCGTCCCCAACACAACTTGTAACAATGTAATCTACATCTTCATGTTTTTTTGGTATTAGTTATGACTCATAATAGGTTAATCATTGTCTGGGTTCTGCTAAGACTATGCACTGGTATCATTTATTCACACAAAAAGGTAGAATTAGTGAATGAGTTTTCAATTTCATTACCCATGGTTATGTATATCAAAAATTTAGTGCAGCAACATAAATATGTTATTTAAAAAATATGCATGAATTGTATACATTACATGTTGTTAAGACTACATTATTAACAATGTTATTATTATTGAGTGGTGATATTGAAGTTAACCGAGGTCCACGCTTGGGCTTGTGTTTATCCTTGTGGAACATGTGATTTGAATGTAGACGGGTCTGATGTTGCAGTATGTTGTGATAACTGCCAAGTTTGGTTTCATAAATCATGTGCCAGTTGTCATCGGTCGAGTTTAACCAAACTGAAAATAATACATGGCATTGTTGTCGTTGTAATTCTGTCAATTGTTCTTCATTCCTTTATCAGGCATATAACATTAATGTTTCAAACAGTTATGATTTATTATCAGGTATACCTGGTGATGACTCAGTTTTTCAGCACTCAGTGGAGTCTCTGACCAGATCTGTTTACTTTAGACCTATTGCTCATAGTAGTCCACGCCTGTATACATCTACAGTACATAATAACCAAGTTAAAAATATCACATCTTTATCTGCAAACTGTTTATCTGAGGAAAGTAATGGTTCAGATAAATCATCAGACAATTTAAGAATAACAATTGAAAATGTTAATAGTACTAGAGGTAGAAAGGCAGAGTTGGCACATTTTTGTAATACCATGCAACCAGATATCATATTAGTTAGTGAGTCTAAATTAGATAAATCAATAAAACATTCTGCGTTCTTGCCTCCTAATTATGTAGGTCATTTGAGAAATTAACGTACGCTTAATGGTGGTGGTGTCATGATAATTCATATGAAAGATTTGGTTATAGATGAAATTGAGTTAGATAAACCAGATTTACCTCATTACAATGAAATTGTGTGGGCACGTTTATCTATTCATAATGAAAGTCCAGTTTATATAGCTTCGTACTATAGGCCGACCTCTGATTACTCATTCGAATCTAATACAAGTCTTCAGTCACTTCTAAGGCATATATTTCTCATATTACTAGGAACAACACTCATGCAAGTATAATTGTAGGTGGTGATTTTAATGCAGGTGATATTGATTGGAATTCATGTATGGTGTCCTTACATTCAGACCAGAAAGGATTAGGTGATGCTATTCTACCAACACTGGAGGAGCATAACTTAAATCAGTTACAAAGAATTCCTACAAGACATGATGCTATTCTTGATCTTTATTGTACGAATAAACCAGGTCTACTTAAATCTATAAATACTGTACCAGGTTTTTCAGATCATGATTTATAGTAGTGGATATTATGACTAAAGCAATGTCAACAAAGGAAGTTGTATAAATGGTCTAAAGCAGATTGGGGTCAAATGAAAAGAGATACTCAATTATTCACAGATCATTTACTGAATGTTTCACAGAGTTCAGAAGAACAAAGTGTATAGTCTCTTTATTTATTATTCACAGAACATATACATAATATGATGGATAAATATGTACCAACACACTGGTCTAAAACCAGAGTTGATTTACCTTGGTTATCAAACAGTTTGAAAAGGAACTGTAGGAACTGTAGGAAAAAACAGCGTTTCTATAATCGGGCAAAACATTCTAAAAACCCAACACACTGCTTAAAATACTAAGAATTGGCTAAGCAAAATAGAAAACAGATACGTAAAGCTCACTGGCAGAACCTGAATGGTATTTTTAAGACTGCTTAGGATAGCGGTAACCTAAAACCATTTAGGCGTTATATAAAGTCTCAACAGCAAGATTCAGTTGGTATATGCCCTCTAAAAACTGGTGGTCAATTTTATTCTGATTCCAGCAGTAAAGCCTCCATTTTATCTAGGCAATTCAAACCGGTATTCACTAAAGACACCGATTGTCCTAATAGAAATATGAAACTTGATGGTCCTCATTTTCCAGATATTAATAATCTCATATTTAATTTAAAGTTCCTTTTTTAACATTTTTGTTCATAAAATCGTTGCATTCTGGGGAAGTACCAGCTGAATGGTGTAAGCAATGGTTCACACCAATATTTAAGAAAGGTGTAAAATGTGATCCAAGCAATTACAGGCCTGTATCACTCATGTATTGTTTCAAAAATAATGGAACATGATTCGTTCCGATATTCGTCAACATCTAGATGACCACAACATTCTATCTCCCTTTCAGCATGGTTTTAGAAAGAAACATTCTTGTGAAACTCAACTGTTACTAACAACAAATGACATTGCAAAATTACATGATCAGAATCTACAAGTGGATATTGCTATTCTCGATTTTTCTAAAGCTTTTGATGTTCTACCACACCACAGACAGTTAAATAAGTTGAATTATTTTGGTATAAATGGAAATATTAAAAGTTGGATAAGTCATTCTTAATGGGTTGAACTCAACGTGTATTGGTAAATGGTGAATTTTCTGATGATGAAGAAGTAGCATCCGGTGTTCCTCAGGGTACAGTAATGGGACCACTATTGTTTTTATCATACTGTAATCATCTTCCAGGTGTTATTTCTCCAGGTGCAAGAGTGAGACTCTTTGCTGATGATTGTTTGATTCATAGCCCAGTTCAGTCTTTACAAGATCAACTAATATTGCAACAAGATTTAGACAACCTTGTTAAGTGGAGTGTTGATTGGGGCATGACATTTAATATTTCTAAATGTAATATAATGAGCACAAAAACTTCTGGTCTTCATTTATGTTCATCAAATTTTGAAAGAGGTCAATGATGCAAAATATTTGGGGGTTATTTTATAAAATGATTTAACTTGGTCTAAGCACATTACTGAAGTGGTTAAGAAAGGTAATCAAAAACTTGGATTTTTACGTAGAAATCTTAGGGGCTGTTCACAAAAATGTAAAACAATTGCATACATTTCATTAGTAAGAGCTGGAATGGAATATGCTGCAACAATCTAGGATCCATTCCTAATGAACGAAAATAACAGCCTTTAGGTAATTCAAAGACGTGCAGCAAGATGGACACAATCTATATATTCATATGAAATAAGTGTGACAGAATTGCTAAAAGATTTAAATTGAGATTCAACAGTTGAACGCGGGTTAAAACTCAACTGAGATTCAACAGTTCAACACGGGTTGAAACTCAACTGAGATTCAACAGTTGAACGCGGGTTGAAACTCAACTGACATTCAACAGTTGAACACGGGTTGAAACTCAACTGAGATTCAACAGTTGAACGCGGGTTGAAACTCAACTGACATTCAACAGTTGAACGCGGGTTGAAACTCAACTGAGATTCAACAGTTGAATGCTGGTTGAACCTCAACTGAGATTCAATAGTTGAACGTGGGTTGAAACTCAACAGAGATTCAACAGTTGAACACGGGTTGAAACTCAACTGAGATTCAACAGTTGAACACGGGTTAAAACTAAACTGAGATTCAACAGTTGAATGCGGATTGAAACTCAACTGAGATTCAACAGTTGAATGCTGGTTGAAACTCAACTGAGATTCAACAGTTGAACGCATGTTGAAGCTTAACTGAGATTCAACAGTTGAACGCGTGTTGAAACTCAACTGAGATTCAACAGTTGAATGCGAGTTGAAACTCAACTGAGATTCAAAAGTTGAACACGGGTTGAAACTCAACTGAGATTCAACAGTTGAATGCGAGTTGAAACTCAACTGAGATTCAAAAGTTGAACACGGGTTGAAACTCAACTGAGATTCAACAGTTAAACACGGGTTGAAACTCAACTGTGATTCAACAGTTAAACACGGGTTGAAACTAAACTGAGATTCAACAGTTGAATGCGTATTGAAACTCAACTGAGATTCAACAGTTGAACGTGGGTTGAAACTCAACTGAGATTCAACAGTTGAACGCGGGTTGAAACTCAACTGAGATTCAACAGTTGAACGCGGGTTGAAACTCAACTGAGATTCAACAGTTGAACACGGGTTGAAACTCAACTGAGATTCAACAGTTGAACACGGGTTGAAACTAAACTGAGATTGAACAGTTGAATGCGGATTGAAACTCAACTGAGATTCAACAGTTGAACGCTGGTTGAAACTCAACTGAGATTCAACAGTTGAACGCGGGTTGAAACTTAACTGAGATTCAACAGTTGAACGCGGGTTGAAGCTCAACCCAAGTTCAACACCAGTTGAAATTCAACTGATTTGTATGTGAAATTATTAACTGTATATTTGCATATACACATAGTTGAAACTTAACTGAGATTCAACAGTTGAACGCGAGTTGAAGCCCAACCCAAGTTCAACACCAGTTGAAACTCCACTCATTTGCATGTGAAATTATCAACTGACTACTTGCATAATATATTATATAGTTGAAGCTGAACCGAGATTCAACAGTTGAACGCGATCTCATATGCATGTGAAATTTTTAACTCCTCGAAAATTGAAACTCAACTGAGTTTCAGTTGAATTTGGGATGAACTTCACTGGTTGAAAGTTCTATCTTTTTTTGTTTGGGTAGTAAGCATTTTAGTAGAATGGTGTTTTTTATTACACCTAATTAATTTATTTGGCTAAGAATGGAACATCACATGATTTGAGCTTGTTACTGATTTATTAAACAATACAACTGATCTGTCTGATGTCACATGTTTTATTGAAAAACTGTCTGTCCTATTTAACTTTCTTCTATCACTTGATGCCCCACACGTCGTGAGGGAGGCCATTAGCCAAAAAGAAGACTGTTTCATCCTCTTAAATATTACAAAAATAATCGAAACGATACTTAGTTGTTTAAGACATTTCTTGCTATAAACAGTTCTTTTTACTTAGAGTAGGGCTGCATTTTCACCCAAGTGATGACAACTGGAAACTAGTGCATTTAGCTGTCACCGAACAACCCTCAGAGAGGCAAAAGAACACTCATCAGATTCCATTTAAGATCATTACTTTCTATTTGAGAAATAAACTAAAAAAATCCATTCTCTGATACCGAGCGTATACTTTTTCTAAACATCACCAGAAAGACAAGACACGATACTATCCGCACAAACATTGCTCCGTTGAATAGGTAATTGTTTGTTTTATATTTCAACTTATGGTGATATTATGCAAACAGTGTTCCTTAGAATGACAAGTAGTTATATGTTCTCTTCTAAACGGCAGACAGAAAAGGTACCCTAACTTTTAAATCGCATAAAAACAAAAGAAATTTTATAAAAGTTTCTATTGCTATCGATTTTTAACCATAAGCCTGTTACGTGCTCAAAAATACAATCGAAATATCAGAAATTTAAAATACCATAATAAGTATGTTAAATACATGATGTGCATGTATACGCTCGGTATCGAGCAACACAGACTCGCAAGTTCAAAATGATCCCAAAAAGTCAGTTTTAGTAATTAAGCTTCCCAAATTTATTTCATGATTAGCCTGACATGTTGTTTATTAGTGACTAAAAGGATAACATTATATATTGAATTATAAATTTACCCCCAAAACACAGTCGACGTTTCGTGATAACTGAACATATACGTTGACACACTTGGACACATAGGTTATGACAGGTACAAATCTCGTCTTTTCTTTCATTTTGTTTATTAATTAATTAATTTAAAATCCATCCATATCATTTGAATTAGCAGCGCCAGATCATCTCAAAAGTTACATGTGTTTCACTAACTGGAAGATGTGTACAAGTCCAGCAATAAAATATAACCCCTGCAGGGTGAAACAAGCCTGTGTGACTTTAAAACATGTTTTTTTTATATTTGCATGTTTTGTTTACACTATGAAGAAAAAACCTGTAATGTGTAAGAGTAGATCAGGGGCAATTTCATTAGTTTTTTCAAAACGTTTTGAGTGGACTTGGACCTTTCTGCAAACCTTTCAAGTATTAATTATAATATTAAAGTATATATTATAATAAAAAGGTGGGGTATAATTATTTTTCCTTGAAATGTCAAAACTAGAATAATAAAAATTATCAATGTACTTACCCTACAACCGGACATCACTAGAAGAAACTTGACTTGTGGAGTGTCGGGTGCAACGGCCTTCAGTTTATATCACCTTCAGACGGACATAACTGTTCAGTTTAGTCACTCGTTTATATCCAATATTGAGCCTGTTTATATCCAATGCTGAGCCTGTTTATATCCAATGTTGAGCCTGTCAATATCCAATGTTGCGCCTGTTTATATCCAATTTTGCACCTGTTTATATCCAATGTTGCGCCTGTTTATATCAAATGTTGCGCCTGTTTATGTCCAATGTTGCGCCTGTTTATATCCAATTTTGCGCCTGTTTATATCAAATGTTGCGCCTGGTTATATCCAATCACACTGGCCTCTTGCTTGTTGGTGTCTCTGGAAGATAAACACAATACAATAAATACAAGATGGAAATATAAGTTCTGTACAGTATTCACTTGCTAACCCAGTTCTGCTTTGGAAACCCAAGGGGCCTCGGAGACATGAAATGGCTCTGTGAGACACTGGTCTAACTGAGACCAATGTCTCACAGGCCCATGGCCTTGTCTGGCTGCCACAATGGAACACAGTGGAAACAATCATTATAAATGTCTCCATGTTAAGTGGATGACATAAAAAGTATTCACTTGGTTTGTCCTGTTTGCTCTGTGGGACCACAGGCCATCAACCACATGTGGACCCCTGATGTTGTCTCTTTCTCACCATTTCCTCTAGTTTTCTCACAGTGTAACCTATCTTCTTCCTTTCATATTCCCTGTTTATGAGCCTTTCTCTTCTAACCCTCCCTTGGGGGTTCCTTGTGGGTGATTGTCAGATGATGTTTCTTGATGGTATGTGCCCTAAGGAGCCCTTTTCTGTCTTTATTTCAGTTTCTACAGGTTATTTGGTTATTTCCCACAGCATGGTGTCGGAGACCTAGTTTCAACATTTGAGATGTATGATTCTGTGCAGACAACTGCCAGCACTCTAAGAAGCTAGAGAAGGCGAAGAAGAATACTGACCAGTGCATTGCTAGACCTAGTCCAGCTATGACAGTATAATGAATACTGACCAGTACATTGCTAGACCTAGTCCAACTATGACAGTATAATGAATACTGACCAGTGCATTGCTAGACCTAGTCCAGCTATGACAGTATAATGAATACTGACCAGTGCATTGCTAGACCTAGTCCAACTATGACAGTATAATGAATACTGACCAGTGCATTGCTAGACCTAGTCCAGCTATGACAGTATAATGAATACTGACCAGTACATTGCTAGACCTAGTCCAGCTATTACAGTATAATGAATACTGATCAGTGCATTGCTAGACCTAGTCCAGCTATGATAGTATAATTAATACTGACCAGTGCATTGCTAGACCTAGTCCAACTATGACAGTATAATGAATACTGACCAGTACATTGCTAGACCTAGTCCAACTATGACAGTATAATGAATACTGACCAGTGCATTGCTAGACCTAGTCCAGCTATGACAGTATAATGAATACTGAACAGTGCATTGCTAGACCTAGTCCAACTATGACAGTATAATGAATAGTGACCAGTACATTGCTAGACCTAGTCCAGCTATGACAGTATAATGAATGCTGACAAGTGCATTGCTAGACGTAGTCCAGCTATGACAGTATAATGAATGCTGACCAGTGCATTGCTAGACCTAGTCCAACTATGACAGTATAATGAATACTGACCAGTACATTGCTTGACCTAGTCCAGCTATGACAGTATAATGAATACTGACCAGTGCATTGCTAGACCTAGTCCAACTATGAGAGCATAATGAATACTGACCAATGCATTGCTAGACATTGTCCAGCTATGGCAGCATAATGAATACTGACCTGTGCATTGCTAGACCTAGTCCAGCTATGACAGTATAATGAATACTGACCAGTGCATTGCTGGACCTAGTCCAACTATGACAGTATAATGAATACTGACCAGTGAATTGCTAGACCTAGTCCAGCTATGACAGTATAATGAATACTGACCAGTGCATTGTTAGATCTAGTCCAGCTATGACAGTATAATCAATACTGACTTGTGCATTGCTAGACCTAGTCCAACTATGACAGTATAATAAACATTGACCAGTGCATTGCTAGACCTAGTCCAACTATGACAGTATAATTAATACTGACCAGTGCATTGCTAGTCCTAGTCCAACTATGACAGTATAATGAATACTGACCAGTGCATTGCTAGACCTAGTCCAGCTATTACAGTATAATGAATACTGACCAGTGCATTGCTAGACCTAGTCCAGCTATGACAGTATAATGAATACTGACCAGTGCATTGCTAGACCTAGTCCAGCTATTACAGTATAATGAATACTGACCAGTGCATTGCTAGACCTAGTCCAGCTATGACAGTATATTGAATACTGACCATTGCATTGCTAGACCTAGTCCAACTATGACAGTATAATGAATACTGACCAGTGCATTGCTAGACCTAGTCCAACTATGACAGTATAATGAATACTGACCAGTGCATTGCTAGACCTAGTCCAGCTATGACAGTATAATGAATACTGACCAGTGCATTGCTAGAACTAATCCAACTATGACAGTATAATGAATACTGACCAGTGCATTGCTAGACCTAGTCCAACTATGACAGTATAATGAATACTGACCAGTGCATTGCTAGACCTAGTCCAACTATGACAGTATAATGAATACTGACCAGTGCATTGCTAGACCTAGTCCAGCTATGACAGTATAATGAATACTGACCAGTGCATTGCTAGACCTAGTCCAACTATGACAGTATAATGAATACTGACCAGTGCATTGCTAGACCTAGTCCAGCTATGACAGTATAATGAATACTGACCAGTGCATTGCTAGACCTAGTTCAACTATGACAGTATAATGAATACTGACCAGTGCATTGCTAGACCTAGTCCAACTATGACAGTATAATGAATACTGACCAGTGCATTGCTAGACCTAGTCCAACTATGACAGTATAATGAATACTGACCAGTGCGTTGCTAGACCTAGTCCAGCTATGACAGTTTAATGAATACTGACCAGTGCATTGCTAGACCTAGTCCAGCTATGACAGCATAATGAATACTGACCAGTGCTTTGCTAGACCTAGTCCAGCTATGACAGTATAATGAATACTGACCAGTGCATTGCTAGACCTAATCCAACTATGACAGTATAAAGAATACTGACCAGTACATTGCTAGACCTAGTCCAACTATGACAGTATAATGAATACTGACCAGTGCGTTGCTAGACCTAGTCCAGCTATGACAGTATAATGAATACTGACCAGTGCATTGCTAGACCTAGTCCAACTATGACAGTATAATGAATACTGACCAGTGCATTGCTAGACCTAGTCCAGCTATGACAGTATAATGAATACTGACCAGTGCATTGCTAGACCTAGTTCAACTATGACAGTATAATGAATACTGACCAGTGCATTGCTAGACATTGTCCAGCTATGACAGTATAATGAATACTGACCAGTGCATTGCTAGACCTAGTCCAACTATGACAGTATAATGAATACTGACCAGTGGATTGCTAGACCTAGTCCAGCTTTGACAGTATAATGAATACTGACCAGTGGATTGCTAGACCTAGTCCAGCTATGACAATATAATTAATACTGACCAGTGCATTGCTAGACCTGGTCCAACTATGACAGTATAATGAATACTGACCAGTGCATTGCTAGACCTAGTCCAGCTATGACAGTATAATGGATACTGACCAGTGCATTGCTAGACCTAGTCCAACTATGACAGTATAATGAATAGTGACCAGTACATTGCTAGACCTAGTCCAGCTATGACAGTATAATGAATGCTGACAAGTGCATTGCTAGACGTAGTCCAGCTATGACAGTATAATGAATGCTGACCAGTGCATTGCTAGACCTAGTCCAACTATGACAGTATAATGAATACTGACCAGTACATTGCTTGACCTAGTCCAGCTATGACAGTATAATGAATACTGACCAGTGCATTGCTAGACCTAGTCCAACTATGAGAGCATAATGAATACTGACCAATGCATTGCTAGACATTGTCCAGCTATGACAGCATAATGAATACTGACCTGTGCATTGCTAGACCTAGTCCAGCTATGACAGTATAATGAATACTGACCAGTGCATTGCTAGACCTAGTCCAACTATGACAGTATAATGAATACTGACCAGTGGATTGCTAGACCTAGTCCAGCTATGACAGTATAATGAATACTGACCAGTGCATTGTTAGATCTAGTCCAGCTATGACAGTATAATGAATACTGACTTGTGCATTGCTATACCTAGTCCAACTATGACAGTATAATGAACATTGACCAGTGCATTGCTAGACCTAGTCCAACTATGACAGTATAATGAATACTGACCAGTGCATTGCTAGTCCTAGTCCAACTATGACAGTATAATGAATACTGACCAGTGCATTGCTAGACCTAGTCCAGCTATTACAGTATAATGAATACTGACCAGTGCATTGCTAGACCTAGTCCAGCTATGACAGTATAATGAATACTGACCAGTGCATTGCTAGACCTAGTCCAGCTATTACAGTATAATGAATACTGACCAGTGCATTGCTAGACCTAGTCCAGCTATGACAGTATATTGAATACTGACCAGTGCATTGCTAGACCTAGTCCAACTATGACAGTATAATGAATACTGACCAGTGCATTGCTAGACCTAGTCCAGCTATGACAGTATAATGAATACTGACCAGTGCTTTGGTAGACCTAGTCCAACTATGACAGTATAATGAATACTGACCAGTGCATTGCTAGACCTAGTCCAGCTATGACAGTATAATGAATACTGACCAGTGCATTGCTAGACCTAGTCCAACTATGACAGTATAATGAATACTGACCAGTGCATTGCTAGACCTAGTCCAGCTATGACAGTGTAATGAATACTGACCAGTACATTGCTAGACCTAGTCCAGCTATGACAGTATAATGAATGCTGACAAGTGCATTGCTAGACGTAGTCCAGCTATGACAGTATAATGAATACTGACCAGTGCATTGCTAGACCTAGTCCAACTATGACAGTATAATGAATACTGACCAGTGCATTGCTAGACCTAGTCCAACTATGACAGTATAATGCTAGCTACTTAAATTATAGCTTGTTGGCAATGTGATTGTGCCGAGTTAGTCTAAAATGTTATAAGCAACCAGACTGGAGACTGTTTAAAATAAAATTATGTCAAGCTATAAGATAATCATTAGCTTATATGCCGGATGCTGGGTACTTACATTTTTGGCCTGTTCAATTCTGCCCGTATATTAAGCAACTTGACTACATGTGGCACAGCTATGCATTGAATTTGTGTAGATCGATTTGCTTTCCCTTCTGCTAACATGGGAGACAGGGACCCAGTTGAGTGGCGATGGTTTACTAGTATGCAAGCTACCTGCTTGTTTACTCATATACATTTGTTGTAATAATGCCAATAAGTATACCTGCGATGAAAACAGATTTTTAGGCGGTGTTTATGAATCCCGCTGATAGGCCCTGTCTATCTCATTGATTTGCGGGATTATTATAATGAGATCTTCCAACTTGAAATATTGGAGACGAAGAGTAATGAAGGAAAATTCAACTATAATTACCACGGTAATCCATCGAAAAAAGTTGTAATTAATTTGACATTTAAACTGGCTTACATTTCAGTTTGTGCACTCAACCAACTGTGGTCGGTTTAACGTATTTGGATAGTCGACTGATATTTATTGCATATGCCACAGATATGTAGAATCCCCCACATCGACACTACATGTCTTACTGCACATGTCTTTTCTCTGTGGAGCTTCGATTACTTCCGGTTAGACGTGGATAAACGTAAACAATACCACATCCGCATACTAATTAATTTGTGAGCCATGTCAAATGAAGAATAATGGTCAACTATTTCACAGTCATCGTGCAATGTGAAGAATAAGGAACAAGATGGACACACGATGAGTGGAAACTTGGGATATTGGTTATAGAACAGTCTAATCAGATGGGCTGTCACGATGCAGCCGAATTTCAAAGACGACTAACAATTAAGTTGAAGACCATGACAATGAAATACAAACTGACACTCTTCAAAGACTATGCTGTGGATGAAATCTTCAGAATGCTATTTTACTATGTTGTGCTGCAAATTCCTGCGATCACCTTGGACGGTAACAGATAATTAATCCAAACCAGCACAAAACAATGTCTAATGAAACATCTGTCAATTGTATACTTGGACTGCTAAGCCAAGGTAAGCGCCTAGTCGTAGACCTAGGCTAGGGTAGGCAATATGTCAACAATAATTACCCATTTTTGTTCCTGTTAAAGTCAGAATCAATTTATTTGACCTATAAATACGATACATATACAACAAATAACGCAAGTAATAGATAAGGTCGGGAGACTCCCATTAAGATATATAATATCGCTAGCACAGGAGCCACCCCATAAATATAAACAACAATAAAATTTACATGACAAATCAGAATAACATATGACTTGTTTTTATAGTTGATAATTACTCAATATGTCAACACGTTTTTATAGTTGGTTGTTAATAATATGCGAACCTTTTTGAGATCTCATTTAAACTCCTATTTACATAAAACTTATTTTGACACAGCAGTGGCTATATAATATATACAGGTAGTCTAATGCACATGTTCACTAGTGTAGAACTGTGTGTAACTGTATGTAAACAACGATAAGATCAATATGCCTATGTAACAATACAATAAACTACCACTAACATTATAATAATAACATTTTAATACAGTAAAACCTGTCTTACCGGCCACCTGTCCATAACGGTCACTTTTGAAAGTCCTGAATGACTTCCTATTAGTTTGCACTGCCCACTACATGTCCATAACGGTAACCTGTCTATTGCGTATAATGTCAGTTAATGGACCGAACCATTCATAGTCAACCTGTCCTTACAGGCAGGTCAAAGGGAATCCATAATTTCTCTGAATAAAATGTCATCCTGTGGGTGTCATCGCATGTATGCAGGCCTATCAAATTGCAATCGAGCCATGCCTGGAGTTATCAGCTTGTTGCAGTCACTATGTGGCTCCTTTACTCCAGGAAATGGGAGCAGAATCAGCTTTGATGTCCAAAATGAGCTCAGAGAAGCCATGGAAGTGGGCTGTTGTAGTATTTACCTAGGCAGCTTGACATAGCTGGAGCAGGCCTAGGTAAATATTACAATGGCCTGTTGCCTACCACTTGGGGTAGCTCAAATTGTATCAGGGCGTTTTTCATTGAATTTCCACTGAGGAGGCAATGTCTTAAAAAGGCACTTCTAATGGGTAAAAGGGCAGTTTACGCATACATTAATGATTATGTTCATAACCCTTAGGCATGTATGAAAGCTTAATATAATGTATTATTATCTTTATATTCACATAGTAATTAGGTTCAACTTCTTGATTGCCGCATCAGTCACAGTGAGAAGATCGCTGATGAACAAATTACTCCTTTGCAACTTCTTCTGGAGTGTTTCAAATATCTCCAGGATGTCGCCCATCTGTGCGGTGATCAACGTTTGTTGGTGGTTCCAGATTCTCAGGAACCCTTTGGCTCCAGCCTTCTCCGTTCTGTCGCTGGTACTTTCTGGCGCCTGCATCTGTTCCTACACCATAATGCAGGCTGGTAGGTTGTTCAGCACAGCATCCACCAGCTGCAGCTCGTGCAGGGCAAACCTGACATCGTGGTGCCGGGGGAACTGTTTGACATTCCCGACTTGCGCTGATAACATCTTCCCAATAGATTGGACTTCCAGATTCCCAACTCAGGTACGGTGCTGACGACCGACTCAATGGCTATGTCAGATCGGTGTGCAGCACACCAGAATGTTGCCAAACCTCTCTGCATTTGGTCAGCAAGCAGACGCCATAGTCCACCTTGTCTGCCGGTGTTTGCCGCCTCGATGTCAGTGGTGACACCAACCTGCTTCATGCCTCTACCTCCTGTCAGATCTAGAGCTTTGTTCACCGCTTCAAGTAGTCCACCGGGACTGTTCTTCTCTGGCGAATGCATGACAACTGCTACTTACCCCAGTGCAAATTAAATCAAACACACTAAAACGAATAAAAAGTAAGCCCTACAAGGGGCTGGTTTGGGAGAATGGGGGCACACTGGGGGAAGTTGAGAAGTCAAGTGACTGAAGTGAGCAATATCTTAGCTAATCCCACGTCATACATCATAACATACTGAGTTGACCACAAAGAGAGGTTTGACTGCACACGGCTTCAAATCCAGGGTATTTTACAGAAAAAGACAGCAAGAAGAACACAGGCACTAGGCCGAGACAGACTGATTACACTTCCAGACAAGCAGGGTAGAGAAATACAAGACCAAGATATGATCATGGAACAAATAGAGGAATTCTACACCGAGCTATATGACAGTGAACAGAGAACCATAATTCATACTGACCTGAAAAAGGTACCAGAGATAACATCATGGGAGGTGGAAACAGTGCTAAGAGATATGAAGAATGGGAGGACATCAGGCAATGACCATGTAAAATGTTGTTGTTGTTCAGATTTTACGAGTACATTACGAGTACATCTGAGTACTTTCTCAATATGTACTGGGGAAAATAAATATATGTGGTTATAAAATGAAACTTTCCTGAAATATCTAAATGTTCAACTATTTTTTAAATACTTTGTTATTTCTGATAGAATACCACCTTACCATCCCTACACATAGTACATCATCATTCTCTGATAACCATGACTATGATACCCAAACATGGCAACAGGCAGCATCTTTTCCCAGTCAGAAACACCCTGTTAAGCAAACAATAATTGTAGGCTATCCATTCAGGCCATAAACATGTTTGTTTAATTAAGCCACCAGGATGACCATAGAGAGCCAATTAGCAGTTAACCCACCAGTTAGACAGAACTTTGATGTAGTCTGGAGACCATGCCACTTGACAGTGGCTGACAGTGCTAACTGCTAAGAACAAGAACTGCCAGTCTTCCTCTGTAGAAGTAAGGTGGTTCAAGTCAGACTACCTCCTACACTATTATAATTCCGTGCCAACAGCCTGGCTAAAAAGTCCAAAAGGGATGCTGAGCCTGTTATGTGGACATGTGCTAACCCTCTCAACAACTAGTAGTCTACGATCAGAAAATATAAATTGCAAACTTATAATATCACCAGATTGCTGATTGTAGAGGTGAACGAATACCCCAGTGAGCCACGTACAGATCGTCACAGTGACCCACTCCAGTTCTGAGTTTTCCAACTGTGACTCAGTTGGTCCCTCACTATCTCAGCATTTCGGCCTCATCAACCACAGTTGAAAGGTTATTTAGCATAGCTGAGAAAGTATTCTGCCCTGAACGGTGCAGCCTGAAAGAACCTGTGAACAACTCATGTTTGTTCGGTGCAATGGCAAATAGGTGATAAGATCATACGATGCCACTGAAATAAATGCCTATGAAGTGAATTTCATTGTTGATGAAACAGAGGTTTTTTAGTTTTCCTCATAAAAAATGATCGACTGCCATTGTATATTCACTTGTGCTGAGTTATATAAATTAGATTAATTAATAATTTTAAAATATGTATTATTTAATATTTATATTTACAAAAATGTACTCATACTTTTACTTGTACTCGTGAGAATGTACTCATACTTTTAGTCGTAAGAATGTACTCGTACTTGTACACATACTCAGCTTTTAGCAATGTACTCATATTTATCCATGGTCAAACTATTCGTACTTGTACTCATGAAAATGTATTCAGCCCTGTCAGGCTTGTGAAGTTGTGGCTTGTCAACTTGTTGGGGTAAGACCACATTAAGGATTCATTCGCCATTACCCTCCGAGAGAGTTCCCAATAGAAATGACATTATGCAGGTTGTGTGAATTTCTGAGAGTACTTGTATAGTGTTGATTGAGTAGAAATTATGTTTTTCTGCAGCGTGGTACCAGAGCTGTCAAATTATGACAGTTGTCAAATTGTGCTTTTCTGCGTAGACACAGGTGTCATTTGGCTGTATGATGTCATTAGGGCAAAACACTGTCTGGTTCTAGCAGAAATGAAGGGGTGTCAGGTTTGAAAGTGGTTTAAGGAAAATTGAGGTATGAGAATTTTTACGAATTTTGCACAGCATGTGTATGAATAGAGGGTAAATATGGTGTAGAAATTTAAAGAAAACTGTTGGTTAAAATTTACAGGAAATGAAGGTAACGTTATAATGGCCGACTATGGCAGTATGGGGAAATCTAATGTGGTCTCACCCCTGTTACCCTCACAAACATGTTGTGCGACTTTGTTTCACAAATACTAAGTTAATTAGTTACATTTCATGTGTAGTTTCTAAACAGGTTGACGTATATTGTATTACTTACTTGACAGGCATACAGATTTCCAATGTCAATAAACACTATTCCAGATATCCAGTGTTATTTGCGACCAATCCCTCGCATGTCGAGCCATGTCGAATTTACTCAACACCGGTGGCGCCACCGTACGGTGTCTTTATTATCGCATCAACGGCAAAGCCACTAAAGTACTGACCTCACGCGGACAGTTTGTAAAGAGGGATATATTTAGAAATCGAGTATGAACATGTTTTTTTGACGGATTATTGACAAAAGGCGTGTCCAGAAAAAAGACAAAAAGGACCATGAGTGATCAGCCCCCATCGTCACCAACTGAGAGCTACACCCAACAGCGTGATCGCGTGTGGTTGTGATTTGAGTAGACTATGCAGTAGTTATTTTATTTTAGTGACTGTTATTGGGTTAAGGTTCATGTAGAGTGAAGTAGTTATTTTCGTCCCGCATTTTGTGTGCCTGCTGTAATGTTGAAATTAAAACGTTGAATTGTACTTTTACTTTTACTCTTACTTCAAGTACTTTTGAAAGTTACTTTTACTTTTTACTCAAGTAGTTTTTTTTAATGTAGGCCTACTTTTACTTTTGCATAAGTAATTTTGAGGTGAGTTATTTGAAATTTTACTCAAGAACAAAATAAAAGTAGTTCAGTGAACACTGCGGATTTAAAGCGTTACCCAACATGGCTGTTACGGTCGGTAAACAACAACAACTACACTCATCTTCCGTCCGTGATCTTGGGGTTATATACGATCAACACATATAAGTAAGACCCAACACGTAACATTAAATTCCTTATGCCGAACTGGATATTACCACCTCAGAAATATCGGGAGAATCCTTCGATACCTCACCCGTATGACGCAGCGAAGACACTCGTTCATGCTCTCATAACATTAAGACTTGATTACAGTAATTCCTTACTGCATGGCTGAATAAACTTGCGAAAATGCAGCGTCTGCAGAATGCATGCGCGCGTATAATCACAAGAACCAGCTGCCGCTCGCTTATCACTCCCGTTCTAAAGGAGCTCCACTGGGGTCCAGTCCATCGTCGAATACAATATAAGATCATGTCACATACCTACCGTGTTGTACATCACCAAGCATCACTATACTTGAGCGAACTGCTGTCCATTTACAGACCAATACGTTCTCTACGATCTGATCATGAATCTACAATCTTGGTGACTGTGCTACGAACTCGAACAGTCACATACGGTGATACGGAGATCGGACATTCTCCAAAGCAGCGTCGACTTTGTGGAACAGTTTGCCTGCTACCATCAGAAACTCTAACAGTTGCATCAGCTTTCAGTGGCAACTAAAAAACCTTCCTATTCTGGCAGGAATATGATTTATGCCTGAACAATACATGTCTTACGGTTTTAGTCAATCTCACCTAATATATTTATTATTATTATTATTAGTCTATTTTATTTAATTCCATGCTCGTAATATATCATCTTACTATTTTAATCCCACTTGATCCTTATAACTGTATGACTGTTAGTGTAATAAATAAATATTATTATTAAATTATTTTATTCCTTATATACATTTTAGGTATAACACCCGAATATTTAAATAACTATTTAATTCGATATACGATTCTTAGTTAATCTGTTCTTAAATTACTTAACGTATTATTTTATGATTTACATGTTTAGTGGAATTATCAGTGTATTGAAAAGCGCCACAGAGCACTATGTGATTAGGCGCTATATAAATTTCGTATTTTATTGTTTATTATTATTATGTTAAGGGCCAGGGGAGCAAATCTTCTAAATTTGATGGCCTTAAATTATGGAATGAATTTCCACTAAACATCCATACATCCACATACATCCAGTTCGGTCTTCAAGCAAATTGAAAAGACAAGCGAGAATATATGGGTAGCTGTGAGGTGGAACAAGC
>JAHLWY010001231.1:0-24877 GCA_020002185.1 Paraescarpia echinospica | reverse complement strand
CTAGGTATATTGATCTCCACTTGGACTACAATAAAACTCTACATCCATACATATACTGTAGGTATATTTCATTCCACTTGGTCTAAAATAAAACTGTACATCCATACATATACTGTAAGTATATTTCACTCCACTTGGTCTACAGTAAAACTCTACATCCATACATCTACTGTAGGTATATTTCTCACCACTTGGTCTACAACAAAACTCTACATCCAGTCATCTACTGTAAGTACATTTCTCTCCATTTGGTCTACAATAAAACTCTACATCCACACATCTACTGTAGGTATATTTCACTCCACTTGGTCTACAACAAAACTCTACATCCAATCATCTACTCTAGGTATATTTCACTTCACTTGGTCTACAACAAAACTCTACATCCAATCATCTACTGTAAGTACATTTCTCTCCACTTGGTCTACAATAAAACTCTACATCCATACATCTACTGTAGGTATATTTCTCTCCACTTGGTCTGCAATAAACCACTACATCCTACATCTCCTGTAGGTATATTTATCTCCTCTTGGACTACAATAAAACTCTACATCCATACATCTACTGTAGGTATATTTCACTCCAATTGGTCTATAATAAAACTCTACATCCATACATCTACTGTAGGTATATTTCACTCCATTTGGTCTACAATAAAACTGTACACCCATACATCTACTGTAGCTGTAAATCACTCAATTCAACATGGTCTACAATAAAACTCTACATCCAATCATCTACGGTAAGTACATTTCTCTCCACTTGGTGTACAATAAAACTCTACATCCATACATTTACTGTAGATATATTTCTCTCCACTTGGGCTACAATAAAAAACGCTACATCCAATCATCTACTGTAAGTACATTTCTCTCCACTTGGTCTACAATAAAACTCTACATCCATATATTTACTGTAGGTATATTTATCTCCACTTGGTCTGCAATAAACCTCTACATCCATACATCTACTGTAGGTATATTTATCTCCACTTGGACTACAATAAAATTCTACATCCATACATCTACTGTAGGTATATTTCTCTCCATTTGGTACGCAATAAACCTCTACATCCATACATCTACTGTAGGTATATTTATCTCCACTTGGTCTGCAATAAACCTCTACATCCATACATCTACTGTAAGTATATTTATCTCCACTTGGACTACAATAAAACTCTACATCCATACATATACTCAGATATATTTCTCTCCACTTGGTCTGCAATAAACCACTATATCCATATATCTACTCTAGGTATATTGATCTCCACTTGGACTACAATAAAACTCTACATCCATACATCTACTGTAGGTATATTTCTCACCACTTGGTCTACAACAAAACTCTACATCCAGTCATCTACTGTAAGTACATTTCTCTCCACTTGGTCTACAATAAAACTCTACATCCACACATCTACTGTAGGTATATTTCTCTCCATTTGGACTAAAATAAAACTCTACATCCAATAATCTACGGTAAGTACATTTCTCTCCACTTGGTATACAATAAAACTCTACATCCATACATATACTGTAGATATATTTCTCTCCACTTGGGCTACAATAAAACGCTACATCCAATCATCTACTCTAAGTAAATTTCTCTCCACTTGGTCTACAATAAAACTCTACATCCATACATCTACTGTAGGTATATTTCTCTCCACTTGGTCAGCAATAAACATCTACATCCATACATCTACTGTAGGTATATTTATCTCCACATGGACTACAATAAAACTGTACATCCACAAATCTACTGTAGGTATATTGCACTCCACTTGGTCTATAATAAAACTCTACATCCATACATCTACTGTAGGTATATTTCACTCCACTTGGTCTATTATAAAACTCTACATCCATACATCTACTGTAGGTATATTTCACTCCATTTGGTCTACAATAAAACTCTACACCCATACATCTACTGTAGCTGTAAATCACTCAACTCAACATGGTCTACAATAAAACTCTACATCCAATCATCTACGGTAAGTACATTTCTCTCCACTTGGTGTACAATAAAACTCTACATCCATACATCTACTGTAGATATATTTCTCTCCACTTGGGCTACAATAAAAAACGCTACATCCAATCAACTACTGTAAGTACATTTCTCTCCACTTGGTCTACAATAAAACTCTACATCCATATATTTACTGTAGGTATATTTATCTCCACTTGGTCTGCAATAAACCTCTACATCCATACATCTACTGTAGGTATATTTATCTCCACTTGGACTACAATAAAATTCTACATCCATACATCTACTGTAGGTATATTTCTCTCCATTTGGTAAGCAATAAACCTCTATATCCATACATCTACTGTAGGTATATTTATCTCCACTTGGTCTGCAATAAACCTCTACATCCATACATCTACTGTAAGTATATTTATCTCCACTTGGACTACAATAAAACTCTACATCCATACATATACTCAGATATATTTCTCTCCACTTGGTCTGCAATAAACCACTATATCCATATATCTACTCTAGGTATATTGATCTCCACTTGGACTACAATAAAACTCTACATCCATACATCTACTGTAGGTATATTTCTCACCACTTGGTCTACAACAAAACTCTACATCCAGTCATCTACTGTAAGTACATTTCTCTCCACTTGGTCTACAATAAAACTCTACATCCACACATCTACTGTAGGTATATTTCTCTCCATTTGGACTAAAATAAAACTCTACATCCAATAATCTACGGTAAGTACATTTCTCTCCACTTGGTCTACAATAAAACTCTACATCCATACATATACTGTAGATATATTTCTCTCCACTTGGGCTACAATAAAACGCTACATCCAATCATCTACTCTAAGTAAATTTCTCTCCACTTGGTCTACAATAAAACTCTACATCCATACATCTACTGTAGGTATATTTCTCTCCACTTGGTCTGCAATAAACCTCTACATCCATACATCTACTGTAGGTATATTTATCTCCACATGGACTACAATAAAACTCTACATCCACACATCTACTGTAGGTATATTGCACTCCACTTGGTCTATAATAAAACTCTACATCCATACATCTACTGTAGGTATATTTCACTCCACTTGGTCTACAGTAAAACTCTACATCCATACATCTACTCTAGGTTTATTTCATTCCACTTGGTCTACAATAAAACTCTACATCCATACATATACTCAGATATATTTCTCTCCACTTGGTCTGCAATAAACCTCTATATCTATATATCTACTCTAGGTATATTTATCTCCACTTGGACTACAATAAAACTCTACATCCATACATATACTGTAGGTATATTTCATTCCACTTGGTCTAAAATAAAACTGTACATCCATACATATACTGTAAGTATATTTCACTCCACTTGGTCTACAGTAAAACTCTACATCCATACATCTACTGTAGGTATATTTCTCACCACTTGGTCTACAACAAAACTCTACATCCAGTCATCTACTGTAAGTACATTTCTCTCCACTTGGTCTACAATAAAACTCTACATCCACACATCTACTCTAGGTATATTTCACTCCACTTGGTCTACAACAAAACTCTACATCCAATCATCTACTCTAGGTATATTTCACTTCACTTGGTCTACAACAAAACTCTACATCCAATCATCTACTGTAAGTACATTTCTCTCCACTTGGTCTACAATAAAACTCTACATCCATGCATCTACTGTAGGTATATTTCTCTCCACTTGGTCTGCAATAAACCAATACATCCTACATCTCCTGTAGGTATATTTATCTCCACTTGGACTACAATAAAACTCTACATCCATACATCTACTGTAGGTATATTTCACTCCACTTGGTCTATAATAAAACTCTACATCCAATCATCTACGGTAAGTACATTTCTCTCCACTTGGTGTACAATAAAACTCTACATCCATACATCTACTGTAGATATATTTCTCTCCACTTGGGCTACAATAAAAAACGCTACATCCAATCATCTACTGTAAGTACATTTCTCTCCACTTGGTCTACAATAAAACTCTACATCCATATATCTACTGTAGGTATATTTATCTCCACTTGGTCTGCAATAAACCTCTACATCCATACATCTACTGTAGGTATATTTCTCTCCATTTGGTACGCAATAAACCTCTACATCCATACATCTAATGTAGGTATATTTATCTCCACTTGGTCTGCAATAAACCTCTACATCCATACATCTACTGTAAGTATATTTATCTGCACTTGGACTACAATAAAACTCTACATCCATGCATATACTCAGATATATTTCTCTCCACTTGGTCTGCAATAAACCTCTATATCCATATATCTACTCTAGGTATATTGATCTCCACTTGGACTACAATAAAACTCTACATCCATACATATACTGTAGGTATATTTCATTCCACTTGGTCTAAAATAAAACTGTACATCCATACATATACTGTAAGTATATTTCACTCCACTTGGTCTACAGTAAAACTCTACATCCATACATCTACTGTAGGTATATTTCTCACCACTTGGTCTACAACAAAACTCTACATCCAGTCATCTACTGTAAGTACATTTCTCTCCACTTGGTCTTCAATAAAACTCTACATCCACACATCTACTGTAGGTATATTTCAATCCACTTGGTCTACAACAAAACTCTACATCCAATCATCTACTCTAGGTATATTTCACTCCACTTGGACTACAATAAAACTCTACATCCATACATCTACTGTAGGTATATTTCTCTCCACTTGGTCTGCAATAAACCACTACATCCTACATCTCCTGTAGGTATATTTATCTCCACTTGGACTACAATAAAACTCTACATCCATACATCTACTGTAGGTATATTTCACTCCACTTGGTATATAATAAAACTCTACTTCCATACATCTACTGTAGGTATATTTCACTCCATTTGGTCTACAATAAAACTCTACACCCATACATCTACTGTAGCTGTAAATCACTCAACTCAACATGGTCTACAATAAAACTCTACATCCAATCATCTACGGTAAGTACATTTCTCTCCACTTGGTGTACAATAAAACTCTACATCCATACATCTACTGTAGATATATTTCTCTCCACTTGGGCTACAATAAAAAACGCTACATCCAATCATCTACTGTAAGTACATTTCTCTCCACTTGGTCTACAATAAAACTCTACATCCATATATCTACTGTAGGTATATTTATCTCCACTTGGTCTGCAATAAACCTCTACATCCATACATCTACTGTAGGTATATTTATCTCCTCTTGGACTACAATAAAATTCTACATCCATACATCTACTGTAGGTATATTTCCCTCCATTTGGTACGCAATAAACCTCTACATCCATACATCTACTGTAGGTATATTTCACTCCACTTGGTCTATAATAAAACTCTACATCCAATCATCTACGGTAAGTACATTTCTCTCCACTTGGTGTACAATAAAACTCTACATCCATACATCTACTGTAGATATATTTCTCTCCACTTGGGCTACAATAAATAACGCTACATCCAATCATCTACTGTAAGTACATTTCTCTCCACTTGGTCTACAATAAAACTCTACATCCATATATCTACTGTAGGTATATTTATCTCCACTTGGTCTGCAATAAACCTCTACATCCATACATCTACTGTAGGTATATTTCTCTCCATTTGGTACGCAATAAACCTCTACATCCATACATCTAATGTAGGTATATTTATCTCCACTTGGTCTGCAATAAACCTCTACATCCATACATCTACTGTAAGTATATTTATCTGCACTTGGACTACAATAAAACTCTACATCCATGCATATACTCAGATATATTTCTCTCCACTTGGTCTGCAATAAACCTCTATATCCATATATCTACTCTAGGTATATTGATCTCCACTTGGACTACAATAAAACTCTACATCCATACATATACTGTAGGTATATTTCATTCCACTTGGTCTAAAATAAAACTGTACATCCATACATATACTGTAAGTATATTTCACTCCACTTGGTCTACAGTAAAACTCTACATCCATACATCTACTGTAGGTATATTTCTCACCACTTGGTCTACAACAAAACTCTACATCCAGTCATCTACTGTAAGTACATTTCTCTCCACTTGGTCTTCAATAAAACTCTACATCCACACATCTACTGTAGGTATATTTCACTCCACTTGGTCTACAACAAAACTCTACATCCAATCATCTACTCTAGGTATATTTCACTCCACTTGGACTACAATAAAACTCTACATCCATACATCTACTGTAGGTATATTTCTCTCCACTTGGTCTGCAATAAACCACTACATCCTACATCTCCTGTAGGTATATTTATCTCCACTTGGACTACAATAAAACTCTACATCCATACATCTACTGTAGGTATATTTCACTCCACTTGGTATATAATAAAACTCTACATCCATACATCTACTGTAGGTATATTTCACTCCATTTGGTCTACAATAAAACTCTACACCCATACATCTACTGTAGCTGTAAATCACTCAACTCAACATGGTCTACAATAAAACTCTACATCCAATCATCTACGGTAAGTACATTTCTCTCCACTTGGTGTACAATAAAACTCTACATCCATACATCTACTGTAGATATATTTCTCTCCACTTGGGCTACAATAAAAAACGCTACATCCAATCATCTACTGTAAGTACATTTCTCTCCACTTGGTCTACAATAAAACTCTACATCCATATATCTACTGTAGGTATATTTATCTCCACTTGGTCTGCAATAAACCTCTACATCCATACATCTACTGTAGGTATATTTATCTCCTCTTGGACTACAATAAAATTCTACATCCATACATCTACTGTAGGTATATTTCCCTCCATTTGGTACGCAATAAACCTCTACATCCATACATCTACTGTAGGTATATTTATCTCCACTTGGTCTGCAATAAACTTCTACATCCATACATCTACTGTAAGTATATTTATCTCCACTTGGACTACAATAAAACTCTACATCCATACATCTACTGTACGTATATTTCACTCCACTTGGTCTATAATAAAACTCTACATCCATACATCTACTGTAGGTATTTTTCACTCCACTTGGTCTACAATAACACTCTACATCCATACATCTACTGTAGGTATATTTCTCACCACTTGGTCTACAACAAAACTCTACATCCATTCATCTACTGTAAGTACATTTCTCTCCACTTGGTCTACAATAAAACTCTACATCCACACATCTACTGTAGGTATATTTCACTCCACTTGGTCTACAACGAAACTCTACATCGAATCATATACTGTAAGTGTATTTCTCTTCATTTGGTTTACAATAAAACTCTACATCCATACATCTACTGTAGGTATATTTCACTCCATTTGGTCTACAATAAAACTCTACATCCATACATCTACTGTAGGTATATTTCACTCCACTTGGTCTGTAATAAAACCCTACATCCATACATCTACTGTAGGTATATTTCACTCCACTTGGTCTACAGTAAAACTCTACATCCATACATCTAATGTATGTATATTTTATTCCACTTGGTCTACAATAAAACTCTACATCCATACATATACTGTAAGTATATTTCACTCCATTTGATTTACAGTAAAACTCTACATCCATACATCTACTGTAGGTATATTTCTCACCACTTGGTCTACAACAAAACTCTACATCCAGTCATCTACTTTAAGTACATTTCTCTCCACTTGGTCTACAATAAAACTCTACATCCATACGTCTACTGTAGATATATTTCTCTCCACTTGGGCTACAACAAAAAAAGCTATATCCAATCATCTACTGTAAGTACATTTCTCTCCACTTGGTCTACAATAAAACTCTACATCCATATATCTACTGTAGGTATATTTCTCTCAACTTTGTCTGCAATAAACCTCTACATCCATACATCTACTGTAGGTATATTTATCTCCACTTGGACTACAATAAAACTCTACATCCACACATCTACTGTAGGTATATTGCACTCCACTTGGTCCATAATAAAACTCTACATCCATACATCTACTGTAGGTATATTTCACTCCACTTGGTCTAGAGTAAAACTCTACACCCATACATCTACTGTAGCTGTAAATCACTCAACTCAACATGGTCTACAATAAAACTCTACATCCATACATCTACTGTAGGTGTATTTCACTCCACTTGGTCTACAATAAAACGCTACATCCATACATCTACTGTAGGTGTATTTCACTCCACTTGGTCTAAAACAAAACTCTACATCCATACATCTACTGTAGCTGTAATTCTCTCAACTCAACATGGACTACAATAAAACTCTACATCCATACATATACTGTAGGTATATTTCTCTCCACTTGGACTACAACTAAACTCTACATCCAATCATCTATGGTAAGTACATTTCTCTCCACTTAGTGTACAGTAAAACTCTACATCCATACATCTACTCTAGGTATATTTCACTCCACTTGGTCTACAGTAAAAATCTATATTCATACATCTACTGTAGGTATATGTCATTCCACTTGGTCTACAATAAAACTCTACATCCATACATATACTGTAGATATATTTCTCTCCACTTGGTCTGCAATAAACCTCTACATCCATATATCTACTATATGTATATTTATTTCCACTTGGACTACAATAAAACTCTACATCCATACATCTACTGTAGGTATATTTCACTCCACTTGGTCTATAATAAAACTCTACATCCATACATCTACTGTAGTTATATTTCACTCCACTTGGTCTACAGTAAAACTCTACACCCATATATCTACTGTAGGTATATTTCATTCCACTTGGTCTAAAATAAAACTCTACATCCATACATCTACTGTAGGTATATTTCTCACCACTTGGTCTACAACAAAACTCTACATCCAGTCATCTACTGTAAGTACATTTTCTCCACTTGGTCTACAATAAAACTCTACATCCACACATCTATTGTAGGTATATTTCACTCCACTTGGTCTACAATAAAACTCTACATCCACACATCTATTGTAGGTATATTTCACTCAACATGGTCTACAATAAAACTCTACATCCATACATATACTGTAGGTATATTTCTCTCCATTTGGACTAAAATAAAACTCTACATCCAATAATCTACGGTAAGTACATTTCTCTCCACTTGGTCTACAATAAAACTCTACATCCATACATATACTGTAGATATATTTCTCTCCACTTGGGCTACAATAAAACGCTACATCCAATCATCTACTGTAAGTACATTTCTCTCCACTTGGTCTACAATAAACCTCTACATCCATACATCTACTGCAGGTATATTTATCTCCACATGGACTACAATAAAACTCTACATCCACACATCTACTGTAGGTATATTGCACTCCACTTGGTCTATAATAAAACTCTACATCCATACATCTACTGTAGGTATATTTCACTCCACTTGGTCTACAGTAAAACTCTACATCCATACATCTACTGTAGGTATATTTCATTCCACTTGGTCTACAATAAAACTCTACATCCATACATATACTCAGATATATTTCTCTCCACTTGGTCTGCAATAAACCTCTATATCCTTATATCTACTCTAGGTATATTGATCTCCACTTGGACTACAATAAAACTCTACATCCATACATATACTGTAGGTATATTTCATTCCACTTGGTCTAAAATAAAACTGTACATCCATACATATACTGTAAGTATATTTCACTCCACTTGGTCTAGAGTAAAACTCTACATCCATACATCTACTGTAGGTATATTTCTCACCACTTGGTCTACAACAAAACTGTACATCCAGTCATCTACTGTAAGTACATTTCTCTCCACTTGGTCTACAATAAAACTCTACATCCACACATCTACTGTAGGTATATTTCACTCCACTTGGTCTACAACAAAACTCTACATCCAATCATCTACTCTAGGTATATTTCACTTCACTTGGTCTACAACAAAACTCTACATCCAATCATCTACTGTAAGTACATTTCTCTCCACTTGGTCTACAATAAAACTCTACATCCATACATCTACTGTAGGTATATTTCTCTCCACTTGGTCTGCAATAAACCACTACATCCTACATCTCCTGTAGGTATATTTATCTCCACTTGGACTACAATAAAACTCTACATCCATACATCTACTGTAGGTATATTTCACTCCACTTGGTCTATAATAAAACTCTACATCCATACATCTACTGTAGGTATATTTCACTCCATTTGGTCTACAATAAAACTCTACACCCATACATCTACTGTAGCTGTAAATAACTCAACTCAACATGGTCTACAATAAAACTCTACATCCAATCATCTACGGTAAGTATATTTCTCTCCACTTGGGCTACAATAAAAAACGCTACATCCAATCATCTACTGTAAGTACATTTCTCTCCACTTGGTCTACAATAAAACTCTACATCCATATATTTACTGTAGGTATATTTATCTCCACTTGGTCTGCAATAAACCTCTACATCAATACATCTACTGTAGGTATATTTATCTCCACTTGGACTACAATAAAATTCTACATCCATACATCTACTGTAGGTATATTTCTCTCCATTTGGTACGCAATAAACCTCTACATCCATACATCTACTGTAGGTTTATTTATCTCCACTTGGTCTGCAATAAACCTCTACATCCATACATCTACTGTAAGTATATTTATCTCCACTTGGACTACAATAAAACTCTACATCCATACATATACTCAGATATATTTCTCTCCACTTGGTCTGCAATAAACCTCTATATCCATATATCTACTCTAGGTATATTGATCTCCACTTGGACTACAATAAAACTCTACATCCATACATCTACTGTAGGTATATTTCTCACCACTTGGTCTACAACAAAACTCTACATCCAGTCATCTACTGTAAGTACATTTCTCTCCACTTGGTCTACAATAAAACTCTACATCCACCCATCTACTGTAGGTATATTTCTCTCCATTTGGACTAAAATAAAACTCTACATCCAATAATCTACGGTAAGTACATTTCTCTCCACTTGGTCTACAATAAAACTCTACATCCATACATATACTGTAGATATATTTCTCTCCACTTGGGCTACAATAAAACGCTACATCCAATCATCTACTCTAAGTAAATTTCTCTCCACTTGGTCTACAATAAAACTCTACATCCATACATCTACTGTAGGTATATTTCTCTCCACTTGGTCTGCAATAAACATCTACATCCATACATCTACTGTAGGTATATTTATCTCCACATGGACTACAATAAAACTCTACATCCACAAATCTACTGTAGGTATATTGCACTCCACTTGGTCTATAATAAAACTCTACATCCATACATCTACTGTAGGTATATTTCACTCCACTTGGTCTATAATAAAACTCTACATCCATACATCTACTGTAGGTATATTTCACTCCATTTGGTCTACAATAAAACTGTACACCCATACATCTACTGTAGCTGTAAATCACTCAACTCAACATGGTCTACAATAAAACTCTACATCCAATCATCTACGGTAAGTACATTTCTCTCCACTTGGTGTACAATAAAACTCTACATCCATACATCTACTGTAGATATATTTCTCTCCACTTGGGCTACAATAAAAAACGCTACATCCAATCATCTACTGTAAGTACATTTCTCTCCACTTGGTCTACAATAAAACTCTACATCCATATATTTACTGTAGGTATATTTATCTCCACTTGGTCTGCAATAAACCTCTACATCCATACATCTACTGTAGGTATATTTATCTCCACTTGGACTACAATAAAATTCTACATCCATACATCTACTGTAGGTATATTTCTCTCCATTTGGTACGCAATAAACCTCTACATCCATACATCTACTGTAGGTATATTTATCTCCACTTGGTCTGCAATAAACCTCTACATCCATACATCTACTGTAAGTATATTTATCTCCACTTGGACTCCAATAAAACTCTACATCAATACATATACTCAGATATATTTCTCTCCACTTGGTCTGCAATAAACCTCTATATCCATATATCTACTCTAGGTATATTGATCTCCACTTGGACTACAATAAAACTCTACATCCATACATCTACTGTAGGTATATTTCTCACCACTTGGTCTACAACAAAACTCTACATCCAGTCATCTACTCTAAGTACATTTCTCTCCACTTGGTCTACAATAAAACTCTACATCCACACATCTACTGTAGGTATATTTCTCTCCATTTGGACTAAAATAAAACTCTACATCCAATAATCTACGGTAAGTACATTTCTCTCCACTTGGTCTACAATAAAACTCTACATCCATACATATACTGTAGATATATTTCTCTCCACTTGGGCTACAATAAAACGCTACATCCAATCATCTACTCTAAGTAAATTTCTCTCCACTTGGTCTACAATAAAACTCTACATCCATACATCTACTGTAGGTATATTTCTCTCCACTTGGTCTGCAATAAACCTCTACATCCATACATCTACTGTAGGTATATTTATCTCCACATGGACTACAATAAAACTCTACATCCACACATCTACTGTAGGTATATTGCACTCCACTTGGTCTATAATAAAACTCTACATCAATACATCTACTGTAGGTATATTTCACTTCACTTGGTCTACAGTAAAACTCTACATCCATACATCTACTGTAGGTATATTTCATTCCACTTGGTCTACAATAAAACTCTACATCCATACATATACTCAGATATATTTCTCTCCACTTGGTCTGCAATAAACCTCTATATCTATATATCTACTCTAGGTATATTGATCTCCACTTGGACTACAATAAAACTCTACATCCATACATATACTGTAGGTATATTTCATTCCACTTGGTCTAAAATAAAACTGTACATCCATACATATACTGTAAGTATATTTCACTCCACTTGGTCTACAGTAAAACTCTACATCCATACATCTACTGTAGGTATATTTCTCACCACTTGGTCTACAACAAAACTGTACATCCAGTCATCTACTGTAAGTACATTTCTCTCCACTTGGTCTACAATAAAACTCTACATCCACACATCTACTGTAGGTATATTTCACTCCACTTGGTCTACAACAAAACTCTACATCCAATCATCTACTCTAGGTATATTTCACTTCACTTGGTCTACAACAAAACTCTACATCCAATCATCTACTGTAAGTACATTTCTCTCCACTTGGTCTACAATAAAACTCTACATCCATACATCTACTGTAGGTATATTTCTCTCCACTTGGTCTGCAATAAACCACTACATCCTACATCTCCTGTAGGTATATTTATCTCCACTTGGACTACAATAAAACTCTACATCCATACATCTACTGTAGGTATATTTCACTGCACTTGGTCTATAATAAAACTCTACATCTAATCATCTACGGTAAGTACATTTCTCTCCACTTGGTGTACAATAAAACTCTACATCCATACATCTACTGTAGATATATTTCTCTCCACTTGGGCTACAATAAAAAACGCTACATCCAATCATCTACTGTAAGTACATTTCTCTCCACTTGGTCTACAATAAAACTCTACATCCATATATCTACTGTAGGTATATTTATCTCCACTTGGTCTGCAATAAACCTCTACATCCATACATCTACTGTAGGTATATTTCTCTCCATTTGGTACGCAATAAACCTCTACATCCATACATCTAATGGAGGTATATTTATCTCCACTTGGTCTGCAATAAACCTCTACATCCATATATCTACTCTAGGTATATTGATCTCCACTTGGACTACAATAAAACTCTACATCCATACATATACTGTAGGTATATTTCATTCCACTTGGTCTAAAATAAAACTGTACATCCATACATATACTGTAAGTATATTTCACTCCACTTGGTCTACAGTAAAACTCTACATCCATACATCTACTGTAGGTATATTTCTCACCACTTGGTCTACAACAAAACTCTACATCCAGTCATCTACTGTAAGTACATTTCTCTCAACTTGGTCTACAATAAAACTCTACATCCACACATCTACTGTAGGTATATTTCACTCCACTTGGTCTACAACAAAACTCTACATCCAATCATCTACTCTAGGTATATTTCACTTCACTTGGTCTACAACAAAATTCTACATCCAATCATCTACTGTAAGTACATTTCTCTCCACTTGGTCTACAATAAAACTCTACATCCATACATCTACTGTAGGTATATTTCTCTCCACTTGGTCTGCAATAAACATCTACATCCATACATCTACTGTAGGTATATTTATCTCCACATGGACTACAATAAAACTCTACATCCACAAATCTACTGTAGGTATATTGCACTCCACTTGGTCTATAATAAAACTCTACATCCATACATCTACTGTAGGTATATTTCACTCCACTTGGTCTATAATAAAACTCTACATCCATACATCTACTGTAGGTATATTTCACTCCATTTGGTCTACAATAAAACTGTACACCCATACATCTACTGTAGCTGTAAATCACTCAACTCAACATGGTCTACAATAAAACTCTACATCCAATCATCTACGGTAAGTACATTTCTCTCCACTTGGTGTACAATAAAACTCTACATCCATACATCTACTGTAGATATATTTCTCTCCACTTGGGCTACAATAAAAAACGCTACATCCAATCAACTACTGTAAGTACATTTCTCTCCACTTGGTCTACAATAAAACTCTACATCCATATATTTACTGTAGGTATATTTATCTCCACTTGGTCTGCAATAAACCTCTACATCCATACATCTACTGTAGGTATATTTATCTCCACTTGGACTACAATAAAATTCTACATTCATACATCTACTGTAGGTATATTTCTCTCCATTTGGTACGCAATAAACCTCTACATCCATACATCTACTGTAGGTATATTTATCTCCACTTGGTCTGCAATAAACCTCTACATCCATACATCTACTGTAAGTATATTTATCTCCACTTGGACTCCAATAAAACTCTACATCAATACATATACTCAGATATATTTCTCTCCACTTGGTCTGCAATAAACCTCTATATCCATATATCTACTCTAGGTATATTGATCTCCACTTGGACTACAATAAAACTCTACATCCATACATCTACTGTAGGTATATTTCTCACCACTTGGTCTACAACAAAACTCTACATCCAGTCATCTACTCTAAGTACATTTCTCTCCACTTGGTCTACAATAAAACTCTACATCCACACATCTACTGTAGGTATATTTCTCTCCATTTGGACTAAAATAAAACTCTACATCCAATAATCTACGGTAAGTACATTTCTCTCCACTTGGTCTACAATAAAACTCTACATCCATACATATACTGTAGATATATTTCTCTCCACTTGGGCTACAATAAAACGCTACATCCAATCATCTACTCTAAGTAAATTTCTCTCCACTTGGTCTACAATAAAACTCTACATCCATACATCTACTGTAGGTATATTTCTCTCCACTTGGTCTGCAATAAACCTCTACATCCATACATCTACTGTAGGTATATTTATCTCCACATGGACTACAATAAAACTCTACATCCACACATCTACTGTAGGTATATTGCACTCCACTTGGTCTATAATAAAACTCTACATCAATACATCTACTGTAGGTATATTTCACTTCACTTGGTCTACAGTAAAACTCTACATCCATACATCTACTGTAGGTATATTTCATTCCACTTGGTCTACAATAAAACTCTACATCCATACATATACTCAGATATATTTCTCTCCACTTGGTCTGCAATAAACCTCTATATCTATATATCTACTCTAGGTATATTGATCTCCACTTGGACTACAATAAAACTCTACATCCATACATATACTGTAGGTATATTTCATTCCACTTGGTCTAAAATAAAACTGTACATCCATACATATACTGTAAGTATATTTCACTCCACTTGGTCTACAGTAAAACTCTACATCCATACATCTACTGTAGGTATATTTCTCACCACTTGGTCTACAACAAAACTCTACATCCAGTCATCTACTGTAAGTACATTTCTCTCCACTTGGTCTACAATAAAACTCTACATCCACACATCTACTGTAGGTATATTTCACTCCACTTGGTCTACAACAAAACTCTACATCCAATCATCTACTCTAGGTATATTTCACTTCACTTGGTCTACAACAAAACTCTACATCCAATCATCTACTGTAAGTACATTTCTCTCCACTTGGTCTACAATAAAACTCTACATCCACACATCTACTGTAGGTATATTTCTCTCCACTTGGTCTGCAATAAACCACTACATCCTACATCTCCTGTAGGTATATTTATCTCCACTTGGACTACAATAAAACTCTACATCCATACATCTACTGTAGGTATATTTCACTGCACTTGGTCTATAATAAAACTCTACATCCAATCATCTACGGTAAGTACATTTCTCTCCACTTGGTGTACAATAAAACTCTACATCCATACATCTACTGTAGATATATTTCTCTCCACTTGGGCTACAATAAAAAACGCTACATCCAATCATCTACTGTAAGTACATTTCTCTCCACTTGGTCTACAATAAAACTCTACATCCATATATCTACTGTAGGTATATTTATCTCCACTTGGTCTGCAATAAACCTCTACATCCATACATCTACTGTAGGTATATTTCTCTCCATTTGGTACGCAATAAACCTCTACATCCATACATCTAATGGAGGTATATTTATCTCCACTTGGTCTGCAATAAACCTCTACATCCATATATCTACTCTAGGTATATTGATCTCCACTTGGACTACAATAAAACTCTACATCCATACATATACTGTAGGTATATTTCATTCCACTTGGTCTAAAATAAAACTGTACATCCATACATATACTGTAAGTATATTTCACTCCACTTGGTCTACAGTAAAACTCTACATCCATACATCTACTGTAGGTATATTTCTCACCACTTGGTCTACAACAAAACTCTACATCCAGTCATCTACTGTAAGTACATTTCTCTCAACTTGGTCTACAATAAAACTCTACATCCACACATCTACTGTAGGTATATTTCACTCCACTTGGTCTACAACAAAACTCTACATCCAATCATCTACTCTAGGTATATTTCACTTCACTTGGTCTACAACAAAATTCTACATCCAATCATCTACTGTAAGTACATTTCTCTCCACTTGGTCTACAATAAAACTCTACATCCATACATCTACTGTAGGTATATTTCTCTCCACTTGGTCTGCAATAAACCACTACATCCTACATCTCCTGTAGGTATATTTATCTCCACTTGGACTACAATAAAACTCTACATCCATACATCTACTGTAGGTATATTTCATTCCACTTGGTATATAATAAAACTCTACATCCATACATCTACTGTAGGTATATTTCACTCCATTTGGTCTACAATAAAACTCTACACCCATACATCTACTGTAGCTGTAAATCACTCAACTCAACATGGTCTACAATAAAACTCTACATCCAATCATCTACGGTAAGTACATTTCTCTCCACTTGGTGTACAATAAAACTCTACATCCATACATCTACTGTAGATATATTTCTCTCCACTTGGGCTACAATAAAAAACGCTACATCCAATCATCTACTGTAAGTACATTTCTCTCCACTTGGTCTACAATAAAACTCTACATCCATATATCTACTGTAGGTATATTTATCTCCACTTGGTCTGCAATAAACCTCTACATCCATACATCTACTGTAGGTATATTTATCTCCACTTGGACTACAATAAAATTCTACATCCATACATCTACTGTAGGTATATTTCCCTCCATTTGGTACGCAATAAACCTCTACATCCATACATCTACTGTAGGTATATTTATCTCCACTTGGTCTGCAATAAACCTCTACATCCATACATCTACTGTAAGTATATTTATCTCCACTTGGACTACAATAAAACTCTACATCCATACTTCTACTGTACGTATATTTCACTCCACTTGGTCTATAATAAAACTCTACATCCATACATCTACTGTAGGTATTTTTCACTCCACTTGGTCTACAATAACACTCTACATCCATACATCTACTGTAGGTATATTTCATTCCACTTGGTCTACAATAAAACTCTACATCCATACATCTACTATAGGTATATTTCTCACCACTTGGTCTACAACAAAACTCTACATCCATTCATCTACTGTAAGTACATTTCTCTCCACTTGGTCTACAATAAAACTCTACATCCACACATCTACTGTAGGTATATTTCACTCCACTTGGTCTACAACGAAACACTACATCGAATCATATACTGTAAGTGTATTTCTCTTCATTTGGTTTACAATAAAACTCTACATCCATACATCTACTGTAGGTATATTTCACTCCATTTGGTCTACAATAAAACTCTACATCCATACATCTACTGTAGGTATATTTCACTCCATTTGGTCTGTAATAAAACCCTACATCCATACATCTACTGTAGGTATATTTCACTCCACTTGGTCTACAGTAAAACTCTACATCCATACATCTAATATATGTATATTTTATTCCACTTGGTCTACAATAAAACTCTACATCCATACATATACTGTAAGTATATTTCACTCCATTTGATTTACAGTAAAACTCTACATCCATACATCTACTGTAGGTATATTTCTCACCACTTGGTCTACAACAAAACTCTACATCCAGTCATCTACTGTAAGTACATTTCTCTCCACTTGGTCTACAATAAAACTCTACATACTCACATCTACTGTAGGTATATTTCACTACACTTGGTCTACAACGAAACTCTACATCCAATCATATACTGTAAGTGTATTTCTCTCCACTTGGTTTACAATAAAACTCTACATCCATACATCTACTGTAGGTATATTTCACTCCATTTGGTCTACAATAACACTCTACATCCATACATCTACTGTTGGTATATTTCACTCCACTTGGTCTACAATAAAACTCTACACCCATACATCTACTGTAGCTGTAATTCACTCAACTCAACATGGTCTACAATAAAACTCTACATCGATACATCTACTGTAGGTATATTTCTCTCCACTTGGACTACAATAAAACTCTACATCCATACATCTACTGTAGGTATATTTCACTCCACTTGGTCTATAATAAAACTCTACAACCATACATCTACTGTAGGTATATTTCACTCCACTTGGTCTACAGTAAAACTCTACATCCATACATCTACTGTAGGTATATTTCATTCCACTTGGTCTACAATAAAACTCTACATCCATTCATATACTGTAGATATATTTCTCTCCACTTGGTCTGAAATAAACCTCTACATCCATATATCTACTCTAGGTATATTTATCTCCACTTGGACTACAATAAAACTCTACATCCATACATCTACTGTAGGTATATTTCACTCCACTAGGTCTATAATAAAACTCTACATCCATACAACTACTGTAGGTATATTTCACTCCACTTGGTCTACACTAAAACACTACACACATATATCTACTGTAGGTATATTTCACTCCACTTGGTCTACAGTAAAACTCTACATCCATACATCTACTGTAGCTGTAATTCACTCAACTCAACATGGTCTACAGTAAAACTCTACATCCATACATCTACTGTAGATATGTTTCTCTCCACTTGGGCTACAATAAAACGCTACATCCAATAATCTACTGTAAGTACATTTCTCTCCACTTGGTCTACAATAAAACTCTACATCCATACATCTACTGTAGGTATATTTATCTCCACTTGGTCTGCAATAAACCTCTACATCCATACATCTACTGTAGGTATATTTATCTCCACTTGGACTACAATAAAACTCTACATCCACACATCTACTGTAGGTATATTGCACACCACTTGGTCCATAATAAAACTCTACATCCATACATCTACTGTAGGTATATTTCATTCCACTTGGTCTACAATAAAACTCTACATCCATACATATACTGTAGATACATTTCTCTCCACTTGGTCTGCAATAAACCTCTACATCCATATATCTATTCTAGGTATATTAATCTCCACTTGGACTACAATAAAACTCTACATCCATACATCTACTGTAGGTATATTTCTCTCCACTTGGTCTATAATAAAATTCTACATCCATATATCTACTGTAGGTATATTTCACTCCACTTGATCTAGAGTAAAACTCTACATCCATACATCTACTGTAGGTATATTTCATTCCACTTGGTCTACAATAAAACTCTACATCCATACATCTACTCTAGGTATATTTCTCTCCACTTGGGCTACAATAAAACTCTACATCCATACATATACTGTAAGTACATTTCTCTCCACTTGGTCTACAATAAAACTTTACATCCAATCATCTACTGTAAGTACATTTCTCTCCACTTGGTCTACAATAAAACTCTACATCCATACATATATTGTAGGTACATTTCTCTCCACTTGGTCTACAATAAAACTCTACATCCAGTCATCTACTGCAAGTACATTTCTCTCCACTTGGTCTACAATAAAACTCTACATCCATACATATACTGTAGGTATATTTATCTCCACGTGGACTACAATAAAACTCTACATCCAATCATCTATGGTAAGTACATTTCTCGCCACTTGGTCTACAATAAAACTCTACATCCATACGTCTACTGTAGATATATTTCTCTCCACTTGGGCTACAACATAAAAAGCTATATCCAATCATCTACTGTAAGTACATTTATCTCCACTTGGTCTACAATAAAACTCTACATCCATATATCTACTGTAGGTATATTTCTCTCCACTTTGTCTGCAATAAACCTCTACATCCATACATCTACTGTAGGTATATTTATCTCCACTTGGACTACAATAAAACTCTACATCAACACATCTACTGTAGGTATATTGCACTCCACTTGGTATATAATAAAACTCTACATCCATACATCTATTGTAGGTATATTTCATTCCACTTGGTCTACAATCAAACTCTACATCCATACATATACTGTAGATATATTTCTCTCCACTTGGTCTGCAATAAACCTCTACATCAATATATCTACTCTAGGTATATTTATCTCCACTTGGACTACAATAAAACTCTACATCCATACATCTACTGTAGGTATATTTCTCTCCATTTGGTCTATAATAAAACTCTACATCCATACATCTACTGTAGGTATATTTCACTCCAGTTGGTCTAGAGTAAAACTCTACATCCATACATATATTGTAGGTATATTTCATTACACTTGGTCTACAATAAAACTCTACATCCATACATATACTGTAAGTATATTTCACTCCACTTGGTCTACAGTAAAACTCTACATCCATACGTCTACTTTAGGTATATTTCTCACCACTTGGTCTACAACAAAACTCTACATCCAGTCACCTACTGTAAGTACATTTCTCTCCACTTGGTCTACAATAAAACTCTACATCCACACATCTACTGTAGGTATATTTCACTCCACTTGGTCTACAACAAAACTCTACATCCAATCATCTACTGTAGGTATATTTCACTCCACTTGGTCTACAACAAAACTCTACATCCAATCATGTACTGTAAGTACATTTCTCTCCACTTGGTCTACAATAAAACTCTACATCCATACATATACTGTAGGTATATTTCTCTCCACTTGGGCTACAACAAAACTCTACATCCATACATCTACTGTAGGTATATTTCTCTCCAATTGGACTACAATAAAACTCTACATCCAGTCATCTACTGTAAGTACATTTCTCTCCACTTGGTCTACAACCAAACTCTACATCCATACATCTACTGTAGGTATATTTCTCTCCACTTGGACTACAATAAAACTCTACATCCATACATATACTGTAGGTATATTTCTTTCCACTTGGACTACAATAAAACTCTACATCCAATCTTCTACTGTAAGTACATTTCTCTCCACTTGGTGTACAATAAATCTCCACATCCACACATCTACTGTAGGTATATTTCTCTCCATTTGGTCTGCAATAAACCTCTACATCCATACATCTACTGTAGGTATATTTATATCCACTTGGTCTGCAATAAACCTCTACATCCATACATCTACTGTAGGTATATTTATCTCCACTTGGACTACAATAAAACTCTACATCCATACATCTACTGTACGTATATTTCACTCCACTTGGTATATAATAAAACTCTACATCCATACATCTACTGTAGGCATTTTTCACTCCACTTGGTCTACAATAACACTCTACATCCACACATCTACTGTAGGTATATTTCTTTCCACTTGGTCTACAATAAAACTCTACATCCATACATCTACTGTAGGTATATTTCTCACCACTTGGTCTACAACAAAACTCTACATCCAGTCATCTACTGTAAGTACATTTCTCTCCACTTGGTCTACAATAAAACTATACATCCACACATCTACTGTAGGTATATTTCACTCCATTTGGTCTACAATAAAACTCTACATCTATACATCTACTGTAGGTATATTTAACTCCACTTGGTCTGTAATAAAACTCTACATCCATACATCTACTGTAGGTATATTTCACTCCACTTGGTCTACAGTAAAACTCTTCATCCATACATCTAATGTATGTATATTTCATTCCACTTGGTCTACAATAAAACTCTACATCCATACATATATTGTAAGTATATTTCACTCCATTTGGTCTACAGTAAAACTCTACATCCATACATCTACTGTAGGTATATTTCTCACCACTTGGTCTACAACAAAACTCTACATCCAGTCATCTACTGTAAGTACATTTCTCTCCACTTGGTCTACAATAAAACTCTACATCCACACATCTACTGTAGGTATATTTCACTACACTTGGTCTACAACGAAACTCTACATCCAATCATATACTGTAAGTGTATTTCTCTCCACTTGGTTTACAATAAAACTCTACATCCATACATCTACTGTAGGTATATTTCACTCCATTTGGTCTACAATAACACTCTACATCCATACATCTACTGTTGGTATATTTCACTCCACTTGGTCTACAATAAAACTCTACACCCATACATCTACTGTAGCTGTAATTCACTCAACTTAACATGGTCTACAATAAAACTCTACATCCATACATCTACTGTAGGTGTATTTCACTCCACTTGGTCTACAATAAAACGATACATCCTTACATCTACTATAGGTGTATTTCACTCCACTTGGTCTACAATAAAACCCTACATCCATACATCTACTGTAGGTATATTTCTCTCCACTTGGACTACAATAAAACTCTACATCCATACATCTACTGTAGGTATATTTCACTCCACTTGGTCTATAATAAAACTCTACAACCATACATCTACTGTAGGTATATTTCACTCCACTTGGTCTACAGTAAAACTCTACATCCATACATCTACTGTAGGTATATTTCATTCCACTTGGTCTACAATAAAACTCTACATCCATTCATATACTGTATATATATTTCTCTCCACTTGGTCTGCAATAAACCTCTACATCCATATATCTACTCTAGGTATATTTATCTCCACTTGGACTACAATAAAACTCTACATCCATACATCTCCTGTAGGTATATTTCACTCCACTAGGTCTATAATAAAACTCTACATCCACACAACTACTGTAGGTATATTTCACTCCACTTGGTCTACACTAAAACACTACACCCATATATCTACTGTAGGTATATTTCACTCCACTTGGTCTACAGTAAAACTCTACATCCATACATCTACTGTAGCTGTAATTCACTCAACTCAACATGGTCTAGAGTAAAACTCTACATCCATACATCTACTGTAGGTATATTTCATTCCACTTGGTCTACAATAAAACTCTACATCCATACATCTACTGTAGGTATATTCCTCTCCACTTGGGCTACAATAAAACTCTACATCCGTACATATACTGTAGGTATATTTCTCTCCACTTGGACCACAATAAAACTCTACATCCATACATATACTGTAAGTACATTTCTCTCCACTTGGTCTACAATCAAACTTTACATCCAATCATCTACTGTAAGTACATTTCTCTCCACTTGGTCTACAATAAAACTCTACATCCATACATCTACTGTAGGTATATTTCACTCCACTTGGTCTATAATAAAACTCTACAACCAAACATCTACTGTAGATATATTTCTCTCCACTTGGTCTGCAATAAACCTCTACATCCATATATCTACTCTAGGTATATTTATCTCCACTTGGTCTACAATAAAACTCTACATCCATACATCTACTGTAGGTATATTTCACTCCACTAGGTCTATAATAAAACTCTACATCCATACAACTAGTGTAGGTATATTTCACTCCACTTGGTCTACACTAAAACACTACACCCATATATCTACTGTAGGTATATTTCACTCCACTTGGTCTACAGTAAAACTCTACATCCATACATCTACTGTAGCTGTAATTCACTCAACTCAACATGGTCTAGAGTAAAACTCTACATCCATACATCTACTGTAGGTATATTTAATTCCACTTGGTCTACAATAAAACTCTACATCCATACATCTACTGTAGGTATATTTCTCTCCACTTGGGCTACAATAAAACTCTACATCCGTACATATACTGTAGGTATATTTCTCTCCACTTGGACTACAATAAAACTCTACATCCATACATATACTGTAAGTACATTTCTCTCCACTTGGTCTACAATCAAACTTTACATCCAATCATCTACTGTAAGTACATTTCTCTCCACTTGGTCTACAATAAAACTCTACATCCATACATATACTGTAGGTATATTTATCTCCACGTGGACTACAATAAAACTCTACATCCAATCATCTAC
>JAHLWY010001230.1:0-24927 GCA_020002185.1 Paraescarpia echinospica | reverse complement strand
TATTAGCTCTTTTTCCTTATACGTTATGTTTCGCCTAATTAATCCAAGGATTTACTTTCCCTTTGAAGCTGCAATTCCGCACTGCTCTGAAACCTTCATATCAGCACTAATGGTTAACCCTAAGTCCTTTTCTTTTACAGTAGTACTTAGTACAGTACCCCCCATTGTATATTCTACTTCTTCGTTCCCATGTCCTGTGTGGAGGCATTTACTTTTCCCAAAATTGAACAGCATTTGCCACTTTTCAGACCATTTGATCAACCTGTCAAGATTATCTTGTAAATGCTGTCTTTCTCCATCACTTTTAATCCTTCTAAACACTTTTTTGTATCATCTGCAAATTTCAACACCTTGCTTGTTATTTCATCATCCAAATCGTTGATATATATTAAGAATAATATAGGACCTAATACTGATCCCTGTGGTACCCCACTCAATACCGATTTCCAGTTTGAAGCCTCCCCATCAACTACTACATGTTGTCTTCTGTCAATCAGACATTGTTCTATCCAGTTTATTATACCATTTCCTATGCCATGGGCCTTTAGTTTAAACAGTAATCTTTGATGTGGTACTTTGTCGAAAGCTTTTTGAAAATCTAAGTAGACGATATCTACTGGTGATCCCTCATCTACCCACTTAGTGATGTCTTCCAAAAAACATAACATATTTGTTAAGCATGACCTCGCTTTAAAAAAACCATGTTGAGATGGGTTTATCAAGTTTTGTTTAACAAGAAAATCCACCATGTGATCTTTAATTAGTCTTTCTAACAATTTACAAATCACTGATGTTAAACTCACTGGTCTATAGTTCTCTGACTTGTTTCTCGAACCTTTTTTGAATAATGGTATAATGTTTGCTTCTTTCCATTCTAAAGGAACCACTCCCTCTTCTAATGACAAATTGAAAACTGTTGCAAGCGGTATGCTAATTTGTTCTACAATTTCCAATAGTAGTTTGGGTGGAATACCATCCACTACAGGTGATTTATTATCCTTCATAGCCCTTATTTTCTTACCTACCATTTCCGGGGTTACAATTAATTGTCCTACATAGTCTGAATCTGCCCCCTTGAACTTAGCCTCTGGTACTGGCAGTGAACTAATATCTTCCCTATTAAACGCTGAACTAAAGTACTCATTCAGGTCTTCTGCCATTAAGAATCCCTCTGATATTATATTTCCAGCACTATCTTCTAGAGGACCGACTTTATCTTGAACTTTCTGTTTGCTTCGAACATACGCATAAAAACTCTTGCTGTCATGTTTTATATTACTAGCTAATTGTTGTTCATAGCTTCTCTTTGAATTTCTAATTTCAGCTGTAGCTTGGTTAAGTGCTTCTTTATAACTGTTGTAGTCTTCATAATTTCCAGTACATCTATATGACTTCCACATAATTTGTTTGTACTTAATTTTTCTAATGGCTTCTTTCGATAAGTGTTTCTTTTTGGACCGTTTTCCTTGTTTTTTGAAGGGTACAAATTTATCGACTATGCACTTAATTTCACTCTTTAATACATTCCAGCATTCTGTTGCCGTCTTATTTTTCAGTGTGTTATTCCAGTCCATCTTTGCTAAATATTTCCTCATGTCCTTATACCTTCCTTTGTGGAAATTTCTCCTATACTGCTTTTTACTATTCCTTTCTGATTTTACTTTGATGGTAAAATGTATCTGGTTGTGATCGCTACTCCCCAGTGGCTCACATATCTTGACATTGTCAACTAATTCATTCTGTGAGGACAAAACTATGTCTAACACATTCTCACCCCTGGTTGGTTCTAGCACATGTTGAGAAAGGAAAGTATCTTGAACTAAAACTAAAACTTGTGGTCCTCACTCCCCATACTCTGAAGAGATTTCCATTGTATATGCCCGTGGTTAAAATCCCCCATAATAATACAGTCCCGTTTGCTTACTTCCCTTATAGCGTTTTGTATTTTTTCATTCTCTTCTATGCTTATGTTTGGACTTCGATAAACTAACCCAACTGTTAACGTTGAGTTTCCTGTAACTATGTTACACCAAACAGCTTCTTCGTAATCTGCTTCTCTTTCTAATTTTATTTCATAAGCCTGAATAGATTCTTTAATATATAAAATATCTCCACCTCCCTTTCTTCCTATTCTATCTTTTCTAAACATTACATATCCTGTCAGTCCCAATTCAGCATCTGATATATCGGTGGTGGTCCAGGATTCGGTCATACCTATTATATGAGGGTCATGCACCCATTGTCACATACACCCTACTATGCACCCACTGTCACATACACCCTCCTATAGGGCCATTGTAACATACACCCTACTTTGCACCCACTGTCACATACACCCTCCTATGCAGACACTGTCAGATACACCCTAATATACACCCACTGTTACATACATTCACCTATGGGCCCACTGTCACATCTAGCCTACTATGCACTCACTGTCCCATACACCCTCCTAAGCACCCACTGTCACATACACCCTACTATGCACCACTGTCACATACACCCTCCTATGGGGTCACTGTCACATACACCCTACTTTGTACCCACTGTCACATACACCCTCCTATGGAGACACTGTCACAAACACCCTAATATACACCCACTGTTACATACATTCACCTATGGGCCCTCTGTCACATCCAGCCTACTATGCACCCACTGTCACATACACCCACCTCTGCGGACACTGTCACATACACCCTCCTATGGGCCCACTCTCAGATACACCCTCCTATGCTCCCACTATCATATACACCCACCTACGGGCCCAGTGTTACATACACCTTCCTATGGGCCCACTATCACATACACCCTCCTATGGGCCAACTGTCACATACACCCTCCGATCTACCCACTGTCACGTACACCCTCCTATGGGCCCACTGTCAAATACACCCTCCTACACGCCCACTGTCACATACACCCTCCTATGTGCCCAATGTCACATACACCCTCCTAAGCGCCCACTGTCACATACACCCTCCTATGCACCCAATGTCACATACACCCTACTATGCACCCACTGTTACATACACCCTCCTATAGGCCCACTGTCAGATACACCCTCCTATGCACCCACTATCACATACACCCACCTATGGGCCCACTGTCACATACACCCCACTATGCACCCAATGTCACATACACCCTCCTATGGGCCCACTGTTACTTACACACTCCTATGCGCCCACTGTCACATACACACTCCTATGGGCCCACTGTCACATACACCCTCCTATGGGCCCACTGTCACATACACCTTCCTATGGTCCCAGTGTCACATACACCCTAATATACACAAACTTTCACATACACCCTACTATGAATCCACTGTCACATACACCCTCCTATGGGCCCATGGTCACATACACCCTCCTATGGGCCAACTGTCACATACACCCTCCTATCTACCTACTGTCACATACACCCTCCTACACGCCCACTGTCACATACACCCTCCTATGCACCCACTGTCACATACACCCTACTATGCACCACTGTCACATACACCCTCCTATGGGGCCACTGTCACATACACCCTACTTTGCACCCACTGTCACATACACCCTCCTATGGAGACACTGTCACAAACACCCTAATATACACCCACTGTTACATAGATTCACCTATGGGCTCACTGTCACATCCAGCCTACTATGCACTCACTGTCCCATACACCCTCCTAAGCACCCACTGTCACAAACACCCTCATATGCGCCCACTGTCACATACACCCTCCTACGCACACACTGTCACATACACCCTACTCTGCACCCACTTTCACATACACCCTCCTATGGGCCCACTGTCACATACACCCTACTATGCACCCACTGTCACACACACCCTCCTATGCGGACACTGTCACATACACCCTCTTATGGGCCCACTGTCAGATACACCCTACTATGCACCCACTGTCACATACACCCTCCTAAGCACCCACTGTCACAAACACCCTCCTATGCGCCCACTGTCACATACACCCTCCTATGCGCCCACTGTCACATACACCCTACTATGCACCCACTGTCACATACACCTTCCTATGGTCCCAGTGTCACATACACCCTAATATACACAAACTTTCACATACACCCTACTATGAATCCACTGTCACATACACCCTCCTATGGGCCCACTGTCACATACACCCTCCTATGGGCCAACTGTCACATACACCCTCCTATCTACCTACTGTCACATACACCCTCCTACACGCCCACTGTCACATACACCCTCCTATGCACCCACTGTCACATACACCCTACTATGCACCACTGTCACATACACCCTCCTATGGGGCCACTGTCACATACACCCTATTTTGCACCCACTGTCACATACACCCTCCTATGGAGACACTGTCACAAACACCCTAATATACACCCACTGTTACATACATTCACCTATGGGCTCACTGTCACATCCAGCCTACTATGCACTCACTGTCCCATACACCCTCCTAAGCACCCACTGTCACAAACACCCTCATATGCGCCCACTCTCACATACACCCTCCTATGCACACACTGTCACATACACCCTACTATGCACCCACTTTCACATACACCCTCCTATGGGCCCACTGTCACATACACCCTACTATGCACCCACTGTCACACACACCCTCCTATGCGGACACTGTCACATACACCCTCTTATGGGCCCACTGTCAGATACACCCTACAATGCACCCACTGTCACATACACCCTGCTAAGCACCCACTGTCACAAACACCCTCATATGCGGCCACTGTCAGATACACCCTCCTATGCGCCCACTGTCACATACACCCTACTATGCACCCAATGTCACATACACCCTACAATGCACCCACTATCGCATACACCCTCCTATGGGCCCACTGTCACATACACCCTCCTATGGGCCTACTGTAACATAACCCCAATATTTAACAAGATTTAACAAGATTGCCACCCAGAGAATTAACTCTAGGTGGCAGGTGGACAAGGAAGCCCTTTGGCTTATCGAGAGTTCGACCCTTTTATCTACGTGTATCCCGCCCGTCTGAGGTATGTGTCAATTTTTTTATTTTTAAACATATTCACGCTACTAGCACCCACACAATCAGCAGGTAATCTGTTCAATTCATTTACAGTCCTTTGTATATCCAATCTACTCTGCTCCTTTGCCAATGTAAGTTTATGTCCTCTAGTCCTTCTATCTTTCTTAACTGAGAAAAAAATATTTCTATAAATATTTTCATAACCCTTCAATATTTTAAACACTTCTATCTGATCTCCTCTCAATCTCCTGCTCTCTAGTGTTGTTAAACCGCATTTTTTTAGGCATATTTCGTAACTAAGATCCCTCAATTTTGGTATCATTTTAGTTGCTCTCCTCTGCACTCTTTCTAGCATATCTATGTCCTTCCTGCGATATGGCCTCCACGCTTGAATACAATATTCTAAATGAGGCCTAACTATTGTTTTGTACAGCGGTATTATTAGCTCTTTTTCCTTATACGTTATGTTTCGCCTAATTAATCCAAGGATTTGATTTCCCTTTGAAGCTGCAATTCCGCACTGCTCTGAAACCTTCATATCAGCACTAATGGTTAACCCTAAGTCCTTTTCTTTTACAGTAGTACTTAGTACAGTACCCCCCATTGTATATTCTACTTCTTCGTTCCCATGTCCTGTGTGGAGGCATTTACATTTCCCAAAATTGAACAGCATTTGCCACTTTTCAGACCATTTGATCAACCTGTCAAGATTATCTTGTAAATGCTGTCTTTCTCCATCACTTTTAATCCTTCTAAACACTTTTGTATCATCTGCAAATTTCAACACCTTGCTTGTTATTTCATCATCCAAATCGTTGATATATATTAAGAATAACATAGGAAGTAATACTGATCCCTGTGGTACCCCACTCAATACTGATTTCCAGTTTGAAGCCTCCCCATCAACTACTACACGTTGTCTTCTGTCAATCAGACATTGTTCTATCCAGTTTATTATACCATTTCCTATGCCATGGGCCTTTAGTTTAAGCAGTAATCTTTGATGTGGTACTTTGTCGAAAGCTTTTTGAAAATCTAAGTAGACGATATCTACTGGTGATCCCTCATCTACCCACTTAGTGATGTCTTCCAAAAAACATAACATATTTGTTAAGCATGACCTCGCTTTAAAAAAACCATGTTGAGATGGGTTTATCAAGTTTTGTTTAACAAGAAAATCCACCCTGTGATCTTTAATTAGTCTTTCTAACAATTTACAAATCACTGATGTTAAACTCACTGGTCTATAGTTCTCTGACTTGTTTCTCGAACCTTTTTTGAATAATGGTATAATGTTTGCTTCTTTCCATTCTAAAGGAACCACTCCCTCTTCTAATGACAAATTGAAAACTGTTGCAAGCGGTATGCTAATTTGTTCTACAATTTCCAATAGTAGTTTGGGTGGAATACCATCCACTACAGGTGATTTTTTATCCTTCATAGCCCATATTTTCTTACCTACCATTTCCGGGGTTACAATTAATTGTCCTACATAGTCTGAATCTGCCCCCTTGAACTTAGCCTCTGGTACTGGCAGTGAACTAATATCTTCCCTGGTAAACACTGAACTAAAGTACTCATTCAGGTCTTCTGCCATTAAGAATCCCTCTGATATTATATTTCTAGCACTATCTTCTAGAGGACCGACTTTATGTTGAACTTTCTGTTTGCTTCGAACATACGCATAAAAACTCTTGCTGTCATGTTTTATATTACTAGCTAATTGTTGTTCATAGCTTCTCTTTGAATTTCTAATTTCAGCTGTAGCTTGGTTAAGTGCTTCTTTATAACTGTTGTAGTCTTCATAATTTCCAGTACATCTATATGACTTCCACATAATTTGTTTGTACTTAATTTTTCTAATGGCTTCTTTCGATAAGTGTTTCTTTTTGGACCGTTTTCCTTGTTTTTTTGAAGGGTACAAATTTATCGACTATGCACTTAATTTCACTCTTTAATACATTCCAGCATTCTGTTGCCGTCTTATTTTTCAGTGTGTTATTCCAGTCTATCTTTGCTAAATATTTCCTCATGTCCTTATACCTTCCTTTGTGGAAATTTCTCCTATACTGCTTTTTACTATTCCTTTCTGATTTTACTTTGATGGTAAAATGTATCTGGTTGTGATCGCTACTCCCCAGTGGCTCACATATCTTGACATTGTCAACTAATTCATTCTGTGAGGACAAAACTATGTCTAACACATTCTCACCCCTGGTTGGTTCTAGCACATGTTGAGAAAGGAATGTATCTTGAACTAAAACTAAAAACTTGTGGTCCTCACTCCCCATACTCTGTAGAGATTTCCATTGTATATGCCCGTGGTTAAAATCCCCCATAATAATACAGTCCCGTTTGCTTACTTCCCTTATAGCGTTTTGTATTTTTTCATTCTCTTCTATGCTTATGTTTGGACTTCGATAAACTAACCCAACTGTTAACGTTGAGTTTCCTGTAACTATGTTACACCAAACAGCTTCTTCGTAATCTGCTTCTCTTTCTAATTTTATTTCATAAGCCTGAATAGATTCTTTAATATATAAAATAACTCCACCTCCCTTTCTTCCTATTCTATCTTTTCTAAACATTACATATCCTGTCAGTCCCAATTCAGCATCTGATATATCGGTGGTGGTCCAGGATTCGGTTATACCTATTATATGAGGGTCATGCACCCATTGTCACATACACCCTACTATGCACCCACTGTCACTTACACCCTCCTATGGGGCCACTGTCACATACACCCTACTTTGCACCCACTGTCACATACACCCTCCTATGCAATCACTGTCAGATACACCCTAATATACACCCACTGTTACATACATTCACCTATGGGCCCACTGTCACATACAGCCTACTATGCACTCACTGTCCCATACACCCTCCTAAGCACCCACTGTCACATACACCCTACTATGCACCACTGTCACATACATCCTCCTATGGGGTCACTGTCACATACACCCTACTTTGTACCCACTGTCACATACACCCTCCTATGGAGACACTGTCACAAACACCCTAATATACACCCACTGTTACATACACTCACCTATGGGCCCTCTGTCACCTCCAGCCTACTAGGCACTCACTGTCCCATACACCCTCCTAAGCACCCAATGTCACAAACACCCTCATATGCGCCCACTGCCACATACACCCTCCTATGGGCCCACTGTCACATACACCCTCCCATGGGCCCACTGTCACATACACCCTCCTTTGGGCCCACTATCACATATACCCTCCTATGGGCCCACTGTCACACACACCTTCCTATGGGCCCACTGTCACATACACCCTACAATGCACCCAGCGTCGCATACACCCTCCTATGGGCCCACTGTCACATACACCCTCCTATGGGCCTACTGTAACATAACCCCACTATGTCACATACACCCTACTATGCACCCACTATCACATACACCATCCTATGGGCCCACTGTAACATAACCCCACTATGCACCCATTGTCACATAAACCCTCATATGCACCCACTGTCACATCTACCCTACTAATCACCTACTGTCACATACACCCTCCTATGGGTCCACTGTCACATACACCCTATTATGCACCCACTGTCACATACACCCACCTCTGCGGACACTGTCACATACACCCTCCTATGGGCCCACTGTCAGATACACCCTCCTATGCACCCACTATCACATACACCCACCTATGGGCCCACTGTCACATACACCCCACTATGCACCCACTGTCACATACACCCTCCTATGGGCCCACTGTTACATACACCCTCCTATGCGCCCACTGTCACATACACCATACTATGCACCCACTGTCACATACACACTCCTATGGGCCCACTGTCACATACACCCTCCTATGGGTCCACTATCACATACACCCTCCTATGGGCCCACTGTCACATACACCTTCCTATGGTCCCAGTGTCACATACACCATAATATACACAAACTTTCACATACACCCTACTATGAATCCACTGTCACATACACCCTCCTATGGGCACACTGTCATATACACCCTCCTATGGGCCAACTGTCATATACACCCTCCTATCTACCTACTGTCACATACACCCTCCTACATGCCCACTGTCACGTACACCCTCCTATGCACCCACTGTCAAATACACCCTACTATGCACCCACTGTCACATACACCCTCCTATGGGGCCACTGTCACATACACCCTACTTTGCACCCACTGTCACATACACCCTCCTATGCAAACACTGTCAGATACACCCTAATATACACCCACTGTTACATACATTCACCTATGGGCCCACTGTCACATCCATCCTACTATGCACTCACTGTCCCATACACCCTCCTAAGCACCCACTTTCACAAACACCCTCATATGCGCCCACTGTCACATACACCCTCCTACGCACCCACTGTCACATACACCCTACTATGCGCCCACTGTCACATACACCATCCTATGCACCCACTGTGACATACACCCTACAATGCACACACTTTCACATACACCCTCCTATGGGCCCACTGTCACATACACCTTACTATGCACCCACTGTCACATACACCCTCCTAAGCACCCACTGTCACAAACACCCTCATATGCACCCACTGTCACATACACCCTCCTATGCGCCCACTGTCACATACACCCTACTATGCACCCACTGTCACATACACCCTACAATGCACCCACTGTCGCATACACCCTCCTATGGGCCCACTGTCACATACACCCTCCTATGGGCCTACTGTAACATAACCCCACTATGCACCCATTGTCACATACACCCTACTGTGCACCCACTGTCACATACACCCTCCTATGGGCCCACTGTCACAAACACCCTCCTATGGGCCTACTGTAACATAACCCCACTATGCACCCATTGTCACATACACCCTACAATGCACCCATCATCGCATACACCCTCCTATGGGCCCACTATCACATACACACTCCTATCGGCCTACTGTAACATAACCCCACTATGCACCCATTGTCACATACACCCTACTATGCACCCACCGTCACATACACCGTCCTATGGGCCCACTGTAACATAACTCCACTATGCACCCATTGTCACATACACCCTACTGTGCATCCACTGTCACATACACCGTCCTATGGGCCCACCGTCACATAAACCCTCATATGCACCCACTGTCACATCTACCCTACTATGCACCCACTGTCACATACACCCTCCTATGGGTCCACTGTCACATACACCCTATTATGCACCCACTGTCACATACACCCACCTCTGCGGACACTGTCACATACACCCTCCTATGGGCCCACTATCACATACACCCTCCTATGGGCCAACTGTCACATACACCCTCCGATCTACCCACTGTCACGTACACCCTACTATGCACCCACTGTCACATACACACTCCTATGTGCCCACTGTCACATACACCCTCCTATGGGCCCACTATCTCATACACCCTCCTATGGGCCAACTGTCACATACACCCTCCGATCTACCCACTGTCACGTACACCTTCCTATGGGCCCACTGTCAAATACACCCTCCTACACGCCCACTGTCACATACACCCTCCTACGTGCCCAATGTCACATACACCCTCCTAGGCGCCCACTGTCACATACACCCTCCTATGCACCCAATGTAACATACACCCTACTATGCACCCACTGTCACATACACCCTCCTATAGGCCCACTGTCAGATACACCCAACTATGCACCCACTGTCACATACACCCTCGTATGCAGACACTGTCAGATACACCCACCTATGCGGACACTGTCACATACACTCTCCTACGCGCCCACTGTCAGATACACCCTCCTATCTACCTACTGTCACATACACCCTCCTACGTGCCCACTGTCACATACACCCTACTATGCACCCACTGTCACATATACCCTCCTATGGGGCTACTGTCACATACACCCTCCTATGCACCCACTGTCACATACACCCTCATATGCACCCACTGTCACATACACCCTCCTATGGGCCCACTGTAACATAAACCTACTATGCACCCATTGTCACTTACACCCTACTATGCACCCACTGTCACATACACCCACATATGCGGACACTGTCACATACATCCTCCTATGGGCCCACTGTCAGATACACCCTCCTATGCACCCACTATCACATACACCCACCTATGGGCCCAGTGTTATATACACCCTCCTATGTGCCCACTGTCACATACATCCTCCTATGGGCCCACTATCACATACACCCTCCTATGGGCCAACTGTCACATACTCCCTCCGATCTACCCACTGTCACGTACACCCTCCTATGGGTCCACTGTCAAATACACCCTCCTACACGCCCACTGTCACATACACCCTCCTACGTGCCCAATGTCACATACACCCTCCTAAGCGCCTACTGTCACATACACCCTCCTATGCGCCCATTGTAACATAACACTACTATGCACCCATTGTCACATACACCTTCCTATGGGCCCACTGTCACATACACCCTACTATGCACCCACTGTCGCATACACCCTCCTATGGGCCCACTGTCACATACACCCTCCTATGGGCCCACTGTAACATAAACCTACTATGCACCCATTGTCACTTACACCCTACTATGCACCCACTGTCACATACACCATCCTATCAGCCCACTGTCACATAAACCCTCATATGCACCCACTGTCACATATACCCTACTATGCACCCACTGTCACATACACCCTCCTATGGGCCCACTGTCACATACACCGTACTATGCACCCACTGTCACACACACTCTCCTATGCGGACACTGTCACATACAACCTCCTATGGGCCCACTGTCAGATACACCCTCCTATGCACCCACTATCACATACTCCCACCTATGGGCCCACTGTCACATACACCCTCCTACACGCCCACTGTCACATACACCCTCCTATGCACCACCTGTCACATACATCCTACTATGCACCCACTGTCACATATACCCTCCTATGGGGCTACTGTCACATACACCCTACTTTGCACCCACTGTCACATACACCCTCCTATGCACCAACTGTCACATACACCCTACTATGCACCCACTGTCACATATACCCTCCTATGGGGCTACTGTCACATACACCCTAATATGCACCAACTGTTACATACATCCACTTATGGGCCCACTGTCACATACAGCCTACTATGCACTCACTGTCACATACACCCTCCTAAGCACCCACTGTCACAAACACCCTCATATGCGCCCACTGTCACATACACCCTCCTACGCACCCACTGTCACATACACCCTACTATGCACCCACTGTCACATACACCCTCATATGGGCCCACTGTCACATACACCCTACTATGCACCCACTATGACATACACCCTCCTATGCACCCACTGCACCCATTGTCACATACACCCTAAATGCACCCACTGTCAAATACACCCTCCTACACGCCCACTGTCACATGTCACATACACCTCCTAAGCGCCCACTGTCACATACACCCTCCTATGCACCCAATGTCACATACACCCTACTATGCACCCACTGTCATATACACCCTCCTATAGGCCCACTGTCAGATACACCCAACTATGCACCCACTGTCACATACACCCTCGTATGCAGACACTGTCAGATACACCTGCCTATGCGGACACTGTCACATACACTCTCCTACGCGCCCACTGTCAGATACACCCTCCTATCTACCCACTGTCACATACACCCTCCTACGTGCCCACTGTCACATACAACCTACTATGCACCCACTGTCACATACACCCTCCTATGCACCCACTGTCACATACACCCTCCTATGGGCCCACTGTCACATACACCCTACTTTGCACCCACTGTCACATACACCCTCCTATGCAGACACTGTCAGATACACCCTAATATACACCCACTGTTACATACATCCACCTATGGGCCCACTGTCACATACAGCCTACTATGCACTCACTGTCCCATACACCCTCCTAAGCACCCACTGTCACAAACACCCTCATATGCGCCCACTGTCACATACACCCTCCTACGTACCCACTGTCACATACACCCTACTATGCACCCACTGTCACATACACCCTCCTATGGGCCCACTGTCACATACACCCTACTATGCACCCACTGTCACACACAACCTCCTATGCGGACACTGTCACATACACCCTCCTATGGGCCCACTGTCAGATTCACCCTCCTATGCACCCAATGTCACATACACCCTACTACGCACCCACTGTCACATACACCCTCCTATGGGCCCACTGTCACATACACCCTCCTATGGGCCCACTGTAACATAAACCTACTATGCACCCATTGTCACTTACACCCTACTATGCACCAACTGTCACATACACCCTCCTATGCGGACACTGTCACATACACCCTCCTATGGGCCCACTGTCAGATACACCCTCCTATGCACCCACTATCACATACACCCACCTATGGGCCCACTGTCACATACACCCTCCTATGGGCCCACTGTAACGTAAACCTACTATGCACCCATTGTCACTTACACCCTACTATGCACCCACTGTCACATACACAGTCCTATGGGCCCACTGTAACATAACCCAACTATGCACCCATTGTCACATACACCCTACAATGCACTCACTGTCGCATACACCCTCCTATGGGCCCACTGTCACATACACCCTATTATGCACCCACTGTCACATACACCCACATCTGCGGACACTGTCACATACACCCTCCTATGGGCCCACTGTCAGATACACCCTCCTATGCACCCACTATCACATACACCCACCTATGGGCCCAGTGTTACATACACCCTCCTATGCGCCCACTGTCACATACACCATACTATGCACCCACTGTCACATACACACTCCTATGTGCCCACTGTCACATACACCCTCCTATGGGCCCACTATCACATACACCCTCCTATGGGCCAACTTTCACATACTCCCTCCGATCTACCCACTGTCACGTACACCCTCCTATGGGCCCACTGTCAAATAAACCCTCGTACACGCCCACTGTCACATACACCCTCCTACGTGCCCAATGTCACATACATCCTCCTATGCGCCTACTGTCACATACACCCTCCTATGCAACTAATGTCACATACACCTTACTATGCACCCACTGTCACATACACCCTCCTATAGGCCCACTGTCAGATACACCCTACTATGCATCCACTGTCACATACACCCTCGTATGCAGACACAGTCAGATACACCCGCCTATGCTGACACTGTCACATACACTCTCCTACGCGCCCATTGTTAGATACACCCTCCTATCTACCCACTGTCACATACACCCTCATACGTGCCCACTGTCACATACAACCTACTATGCACCCACTGTCACATACACCCTCCTATGCTCCCACTGTCACATACACCCTATTATACACACACTGTCACATACACCCTCATATGGGCCCACTGTTACATACACCCTCCTATACGCCCATTGTAACATAACCCTACTATGCATCCATTGTCACTTACACCATACTATGCACCCACTGTCACATACACCTTCGTATGGGTGCACTGTCACATACACCCTACTATGCACCCACTGTCGCATACACCCTCCTATGGGCCCACTGTCACATACACCCTCCTATAGGCCCACTGTAACATAAACCTACTATGCACCCATTGTCACTTACACCCTACTATGCACCCACTGTCACATACACCGTCCTATGTGCCCACTGTCACATAAACCCTCATATGAACCCACTGTCACATATACCCTACTATGCACCCACTGTCACATACACCCTCCTATGGGCCCACTGTCACATACACCCTACTATGCACCCACTGTCACACACACCCTCCTATGCTGACACTGTCACAAACACCCTCCTATGGGCCCACTGTCAGATACACCCTCCTATGCACCCACCATCACATACACCCACCTATGGGCCCACTGTCACATACACCCTCCTATGGGCCTACTGTAACATAACCCCACTATGCACCCATTGTCATATACACCCTACTGTGCACCCACTGTCACATACACCGTCCTATGCACCCACTGTCACATACACCCTCTTATGGGCCCACTGTCACATACACCCTATTATGCACCCACTGTCACATACACCCACCTCTGCGGACACTGTCACATACACCCTCCTATGGGCCCACTGTCAGATACACCCTTCTATGCACCCACTATCACATACAGTGATAGTGGCTTCCGAAGAGAATGTGACAGGAGAGAAGACGACAGGAGGGAAAGACAACAAGCAGACAGATGCAAACCGAAGAAGGAGCTATTCTAAGGCAGTGATTGAGGGGGCAATGAGGAAAGAGAGGGTGTTTATGGGCGACTCCATTATGAGAAAGACGGACAAGGCACTGAGCGAGGGGAAGGACATCGTTGTTTGTTTACCGGGGGCTAGGATTGAACATGTAACTGACAGGGTAGAGAAGGTATTGGGACATGGCAAGGGGGGGTCTATACTGGTACATGTAGGAACAAATAATGCAGACAGGGAGGGAACAACTGCGATAGTACAGAAGTATAGACAGTTAGTGAGGAAGCTAAAGAAGACGAGAGTTGAACAGGTTATTCTGTCAGGAATGTTGCCAGTAATGGGAGGAAGGGGGGCAACGTATAGAAACTGTAAGAGGATGGCGATCAACGCACTAGTTGAGCATATGTGTGACGAAGAAGGGGTGGGATTCACAGATTTATGGGGATACTTTGTTGGGAGGGAAGATATGTACATGACAGATGGCCTCCATCTTAGTGGAAAGGGGGCAGCAGTTTTCTCAGAGAACCTGCTGCGATCTGTTGACAGTGGGACAGGTTGTATCTATTTAAACTAGATTCGCAGGGGGGACTCACAGAACAGCCTGAAAATGGAGGCACAGATAAAGACAACACACATAAATCAGCAAAGAACATTCTGGAAAACTCTTCTGAAGCTGAATATAAATGTGTTTGTTTAAATGCAAGGAGTATAGTAAACAAAAGAAATGAACTAAACATTATGGTAGAAGATATTGACCCTCATATAATAGGTATAACCGAATCCTGGACCACCACCGATATATCAGATGCTGAATTGGGACCGACAGGATATGTAATGTTTAGAAAAGATAGAATAGGAAGAAAGGGAGGTGGAGTTATTTTATATATTAAAGAATCTATTCAGGCTTATGAAATAAAATTAGAAAGAGAAGCAGATTGCGAAGAAGCTGTTTGGTGTAACATAGTTACAGGAAACTCAACGTTAACAGTTGGGTTAGTTTATCGAAGTCCAAACATAAGCATAGAAGAGAATGAAAAAATACAAAACGCTATAAGGGAAGTAAGCAAACGGGACTGTATTATTATGGGGGATTTTAACCACAGGCATATACAATGGAAATCTCTACTGAGCATGGGGAGTGAGGACCACAAGTTTTTAGTTTTAGTTCAAGATACATTCCTTTCTCAACATGTGCTAGAACCAACCAGGGGTGAGAATGTGTTAGACATAGTTTTGTCCTCACAGAATGAATTAGTTGACAATGTCAAGATATGTGAGCCACTGGGGAGTAGCGATCACAACCAGATACATTTTACCATCAAAGTAAAATCAGAAAGGAATAGTAAAAAGCAGTATAGGAGAAATTTCCACAAAGGAAAGTATAAGGACATGAGGAAATATTTAGCAAAGATAGACTGGAATAACACACTGAAAAATAAGACGGCAACAGAATGCTGGAATATATTAAAGAGTGAAATTAAGTGCATAGTCGATAAATTTGTACCCTTCAAAAAACAAGGAAAACGGTCCAAAAAGAAACACTTATCGAAAGAAGCCATTAGAAAAATTAAGTATAAACAAATGATGTGGAAGTCATATAGATGTACTGGAAATGATGAAGACTACAACAGTTATAAAGAAGCACTTAACCAAGCTACAGCTGAAATTAGAAATTCAAAGAGAAGCTATGAACAACAATTAGCTAGTAATATAAAACATGACAGCAAGAGTTTTTATGCGTATGTTCGAAGCAAACAGAAAGTTCAAGATAAGGTCGGTCCTCTAGAAGATAGTGCTGGAAATATAATATCAGAGGGATTCTTAATGGCAGAAGACCTGAATGAGTACTTTAGTTCAGTGTTTACCAGGGAAGATATTAGTTCACTGCCAGTACCAGAGGCTAAGTTCAAGGGGGCAGATTCAGACTATTTAGGACAATTAATTGTAACCCCAGAAATGGTAGCTAAGAAAATAGGGCTATGAAGGATAATAAATCACCTGGAGTGGATGGATTCCACCCAAACTACTATTGGAAATTGTAGAACAAATTAGCATACCGCTTGCAACAGTTTTCAACTTGTCATTAGAAGAGGGAGTGGTTCCTTTAGAATGGAAAGAAGCAAACATTATACCGTTATTTAAAAAAGGTTCGAGAAACAATTCAAATAATTATAGACCAGTTAGTTTAACATCAGTGATTTGTAAATTATTAGAAAGACTAATTAAAGATCACATGGTGGATTTTCTTGTTAAACATAACTTGATAAACCCATCTCAACATGGGTTTCTAAAAGCGAGGTCATGCTTAACAAATATGTTATGTTTTTTGGAAGATATCACTAAGTGGGTAGATGATGGATCACCAGTAGATATCATCCACTTAGATTTTCAAAAGCTTTGACAAAGTACACATCAAGATTACTGTTAAACTAAAGGCCAAATGGCATAGAAAATGGCATATAATAAACTGGATAGAACAAATGGCTGATTAAGAAGACAAACGCTGCGTGAAGTTGATGGGGAGGCTTCAAACTGGAAATCGGTATTGAGTGGGGTACCACAGGGATCAGTATTAGGACCTATATTATTCTTAATATATATCAACGATTTGGATGATGAAATAACAAGCAAGGTGTTGAAATTTGCGGATGATACAAAAGTGTTTAGAAGGATTAAAAGTGATGGAGATAGACAGAATTTACAAGATGACCTTGACAGGTTGATCAAATGGTCTGAAAAGTGGCAAATGCTGTTCAATTTTGGGAAATGTAAATGCCTCCACACAGGACATGGGAACGAAGAAGTAGAATATACAATGGGGGGTACTGTACTAAGTACTACTGTAAAAGAAAAGGACTTAGGGTTAACCATTAGTGCTGATATGAAGGTTTCAGAGCAGTGCGGAATTGCAGCTTCAAAGGGAAATCAAATCCTTGGATTAATTAGGCGAAACATAACATATAAGGAAAAAGAGCTAATAATACCGCTGTACAAAACAATAGTTAGGCCTCATTTAGAATATTGTATTCAAGCGTGGAGGCCATATCGCAGGAAGGACATAGATATGCTAGAAAGAGTGCAGAGGAGAGCAACTAAAATGATACCAAAACTGAGGGATCTTAGTTACGAAATACGCCTAAAAAAATGCGGTTTAACAACACTAGAGACCAGAAGATTAAGAGGAGATCAGATAGAAGTGTTTAAAATATTGAAGGGTTATGAAAATATTGATAGAAAATATTGATAGACTAGAGGACATGAACTTACATTGGCAAAGGAGCAGAGTAGATTGGATATAAGAAAGTTTTCATTTTCACAAAGGACTGTAAATGAATGGAACAGATTACCTGCTGATTGTGTGGGTGCTAGTAGCGTGAATATGTTTAAAAATAAAATCGACACATACCTCAGACGGGCGGGATACACATAGATAAAAGGGTCGGACTCTCGATAAGCCAAAGGGCTTCCTTGTCCACCTGCCACCTAGAGTTAATTCTCTGGGTGGCAATCTTGTTAAATCTTGTTAAATCTTGTTATGCAATTGCTCAATTGGACGTCCGAAATACTAACCTTCAGGGTTCTCAAACGTCACATATGCAACTGTTTTGTTTGTAGCACGCTGTATTCTATCAACCGTATCGCCACCAGAATGACGTTTGCTCTCAAAGAACAACTCAATGGCATCATCGGTTGTAGACGTCTTAATTCCACAGACCTCGATGGTTTTCCTGTCCCAGTCATACTGTGTTGGAGACACTTTAAGTGCCGCCTCTTCCAGGGTTAGATCACCTCTGCTGAGTACAAGCTTTGCAACTGCAAAAGTAACACATGCATACAGGAAACGTAATTATATGGATATTTCATGGACATGAGTCATTCCCAAGAAGTGTGTGTATGTGGTATGTGTGTGTGTGTGTGTGCATGTGTGTGCGTGTGTGTGTGTGCGTGCGTGCGTGCATGTGTGAGAGTATGTGTGTGTGTGTGTGTGTCTGTGTGTGCCTGTGTGTGTCTGTGTGTGTGGGTGGGTTGACGGGTGGGTGGATGGGTGGTTGGATGGGTGAGTGAGATGATGAGTGAGTTGGTGAATGAGTGAATGAGTGCGAAAGTGCATGAGTGTGTGAGTGCGTGACTGAGGGACTATGTGAGTTTGAGCATGAGTGGGTGGGAGTGGATGGGGGAGTCGGTGAGATGGTGGAAAGAGTGACAGAGCTAGTGAGCGAGTGAGTGGGAGAATGAGTGAGGGATGAATACGGTATGAAAGGATGAGTGGGAGAGTGATTCAGATAGTGAGTGAGTGGATGGGTTTGAAAGTTGGTGAGTGTGTCAGTGAGTGCGTGACCAAGTGCGTGGGTAGGTGAGTAGGAGGGTGTATGGGTGGGTGGGTTAGTTGGTGAGTAAATGGGTGTGTGATTGGGTGAATGTTTGGGTGGGTGGATGGGTGCGTGAGTGTTTGGGTGAGTGAGTGAGTGAGTGGGTGAGTGAGTGACTGTCTGGGTGGGTGAGTGGGTGGGTGTATGGGTTAGTGAGTTGGTGACTAAGTGAATGAGTGAGTGGGAGATTGTGTTGGTGAGTGAGTGAGTGCGATAGTGAGTGAGTGAGTGAGTGAGTGAGTGAGTGAGTGAGTGAGTGAGTGAGTGAGTGAGTGGGAGACTTTGCGAGTGAATGGGTGAGTGAATGGGTGAGTGGGAGAATGAGAAGGGGATGAATGGGATAAGAATGGGTGAGTAACTGGACGAGTGACTGAGTGGGTTGGTGAGTCAGTGATTGGGTGAGTCAGTGATTGGGTGAGTTGGTGATTGTGTAAGAAAGTGAGTGTGTGAGTGAATGAGTGGGTTGGTGGTTGGGTGGGTGGTTGGGTGAGTGGATGGGTGAGTGTTTGTGTGAGAGAGTGAGTGATGGAATGATTGGGTGGGTGAGTGGGTACGTGTATGGGTTAGTGAGTTGGTGACTGAGTGAGTGAGTGAGGGAATGAATGGGAGAATTATGTGGTGAGTGAGTGAGAGATTAACGAGTGAACGGGGGATTCAGTGGGTGAGTGGATGATTACATGTTGGGGTAAGTGATTGGGAGATTTAGTGAGTGAGCGGGTGAGTGAGTGAGTGGGAGAATGAGAGGTGGATGATTGGGATATGAATGGGTCAGTCACTGGATGAGTGGCTGAATGGGTGGGTGGGTGAGTGAGTGCGTGGATGAGGGATTGAGTGTGTATGTGAGTGAGTGAGGGTGTGCGTGAGTGAGTGAGTGAGTGTGTGAGTGAGGGGGTGAATGAGTGTGTGAGTGAGTGAGTGAGTGGGTGACTGGGGCGTCAATGGGCGAGTGACTGGGGCGTCTGTGGGGGAGTGAAGATTGTGTATGTATGTTAACATATGAATGTGCATGCGAGCCTGTGTATGCATCATGTACCAAAACAAAATATAGCCATGACTTTTCTCAGTAAATATTGCATCTGAACTTTGTTCCGCTGATAGAAAGTCAACTGAATTATCATCATACAATAATCAGTAAACAATGACACGTGTAGAGTAAGAACATTTACAATGCGGTATGAAAAAAACAAATTGTGCTGATCATTCAGTTGATATGCAATGATTGCACCTGATTATGAATAATTGGAATGTGTAATTATGTCTGCTCCTGCATTCTACAACTTGAAGGAATTATTGCAAATGTAATATTACACAGAACACAAGTGCTAAGTGAAAACCACGAAACGGTAACAGTAACACAAAAAACATAACTTCTACCTATACATTCAGTTAACTTACTTCTGTGATCTTGAGTCTGGTTGAAATTGCCCGAAGTGCTCAAATCACGCCAGCTTTCTATCGCCTTCTTAACGGTCAACGTGGCACCATCTAGTGTCAGGTTGCGCATCGCAATGACATTCTCAGCAACTACGACACAATAATTAACATTTATTTGTGTAATGTGTTCAATCTTGATACAAAAGTAATTCCCACGGTTAACAGACATTTACAAATCTACATTTTTGGATGCACATAAATGTATTAGCTGCGGATGTACGAATTGTCATCACACAGACTTCATTCAATACAAAATTAGTCAAATGAAATGTAGTATACCATCTTAAACACAAAGGAATAGAAAAACAAATATCTTTACACATCAAATTGAAAAATGAAGAAGGGTGCAATATATAATTTGTATACCTTTACATTTTTACAACAGGTTCTTACTTACTGGCGGATTACAACAATAACCACATTTTAGAAGACTGCATTATTAGCCAAGTTTGAAAACCCTGTTAGTCAGGGTCATTCGTTCATTCTTCTTCTTCTTCCATATAAGTGTAACATTTCAATTTGGAACATTGTTGCACTGTTGTGGTTTTATACAATATCTATGTCGTTGATGATTATATAAGACATGGACGACGTTATAATGGTCAAATACTGGTTAGGTTCTGGATAAAGATGGTGCTACACTCTACTGATATAAATGTCAGTGTCTAGACGTCTAGGATGGCCGACCTTCCCATGAAAGTGTTTAGGGTTGGGGACGTGAGTATGCACTCCGGCACCTAGTTCCATAGATGGAAACCAGTTGGGAAGAAGGAGTGTTTAAAGTGTTAGTCCTGCAGTAGGGGATGTTATAGCACAGGTTGTTGCCTCTTTTTGCCTATGTAGATGGATGAAGGAATGTGGCTGCTGATTTGTGTATCAGATGTGACACACAGCACATTATGGTTATTATCTTGGTGGTTATACGTCGGTGTTGTAGACATTTCCAGCCAAGGCAATGGATCATTTCAGTGGAACTACTGTTGGTCTTGTATATCCCTTTCACGAATCTTGCGACCTGCCGCTTCGAGCAGTTAGATGTTGATCCTGGTGTGGAAATCCAATGATGAGCTCGATTACTCAATGATGGTGTGACTAGTGTCTCATACATAACACTGTGGCTTAATATTAGGAAGGTAGTGCTCATGTTTACTTTCTTTCTGATGAAATCTATATAGGTATTCCATGTTTGTTTTCCAGCTATTTTGACCACAAATTTCCGTTGAGGTCACGAACGTGGATACTGGAGGTTTTTGTAATTGGATTTCGCTTCCTGGTGATTCTAATGACTTTACACTAGGATTAAATGTAATCTTCCAGTTCTATTCCAACCGACTCTTGCAGTTTGTGGGGGTGATCGTGCAGAGCCTGGCCTTTGACCTTTCCACATAGGAAACTATCATCAGCGAGAAGACTGCATTTTAAAAGATACTTGAAACACAATATCCTTCACTCTAGTGTGGCTGTTTGCAATACTATTTGCTTATGCAATTGCTCAATTGGACGTCCGAAATACTAACCTTCAGGGTTCTCAAACGTCACATATGCAACTGTTTTGTTTGTAGCACGCTGTATTCTATCAACCGTATTGCCACCAGAACGACGTTTGCTCTCAAAGAACAACTCAATGGCATCATCGGTTGTAGACGTCTTAATTCCACAGACCTCGATGGTTTTCCTGTCCCAGTCATACTGTGTTGGAGACACTTTAAGTGCCGCCTCTTCCAGGGTTAGATCACCTCTGCTGGGTACACGCTTTGCCATTACAACCGTAACACATGCATACAGGAAACGTAATTATATGGATATTTCATGGACATGAGTCATTCCCAAGAAGTGTGTGTATGTGTATGTGTGCGTGTGCATGTGTGTGCGTGTGTGTGTGTGTGTGAGAGTATGTGTGTGTGTGTGTGGGTGGGTTGAAGGGTGGGTGGATGGGTGGTTGGATGGGTGAGTGAGATGATGAGTGAGTTGGTGAATGAGTGAATGAGTGCGAAAGTGCATGAGTGTGTGAGTGCGTGACTGAGGGACTATGTGAGTTTGAGCATGAGTGGGTGGGAGTGGATGGGGGAGTGGGTGAGATGGTGGAAAGAGTGTCTGAGCTAGTGAGCGAGTGAGTAAGTGGGAGAACGAGTGAGGGATGAATACGGTATGAATGGATGAGTGGGAGAGTGATTCAGTTAGTGAGTGAGTGGATGGGTGTGACGGTTGGTGAGTGTGTCAGTGAGTGCGTGACCAAGTGCGTGAGTAGGTGAGTAGGAGGGTGTATGGGTGAGTGGGTTAGTTGGTGAGTAAATGGGTGTGTGATAGCGTGAATGATTGGGTGGGTGGATGGGTGCGTGAGTGTTTGGGTGAGTGAGTGAGTGAGTGAGTGAGTGAGTGAGTGACTGACTGGGTGGGTGAGTGGGTGGGTGTATGGGTTAGTGAGTTGGTGACTAAGTGAATGAGTGAATGAGTGAGGGAGTGAGTGGGAGATTGTGCTGGTGAGTGAGTGAGTGAGTGAGTGATTTAATGAGTGAGTGATTGGGAGACTTTGTGAGTGAATGGGTGAGTGGGAGAATGAGAAGGGGATGAATGGGATACAAAGGAATGAGTGACTGGACGAGTGACTGAGTGGGTTGGTGAGTCAGTGATTGGGTGAGTTGGTGATTGTGTAAGAAAGTGAGTGTGTGAGTGAATGAGTGGGTTGGTGGTTGGGTGGGTGGTTGGGTGAGTGGATGGGTGAGTGTTTGTGTGAGAGTGAGTGATGGAATGATTGGGTGGGTGAGTGGGTATGTGTATGGGTTAGTGAGTTGGTGACAGAGTGAATGAGTGAGGGAATGACTGGGAGAATTATGTGGTGAGTGAGTGAGAAATTAATGAGTGAACGGGGATTCAGTGGGTGAGTGGATGATTGCATGTTGGGGTAAGTGATTGGGAGATTTAGTGAGTGACCGGGTGAGTGAGTGAGTGGGAGAATGAGAGGTGGATGATTGGGATATGAATGGGTCAGTCACTGGATGAGTGGCTGAATGGGTGGGTGGGTGGGTGAGTGAGTGTGTGGATGAGGGATTGAGTGTATGAGTGTGTGAGTGAGTGAGGGTATGCGTGAGTGAGTGAGTGAGTGTGTGAGTGAGGGGGTGAGTGAGTGTGTGAGGGTGTGAGTGAGTGAGTGAGTGAGTGAGTGAGTGAGTGAGTGAGTGAGTGAGTGAGTGAGTGACTGGGGAGTCAATGGGTGAGTGACTGGGGCGTCTGTGGGGGAGTGAAGATTGTGTATGTATGTTAACATATGAATGTGCATGCGAGCCTGCGTATGCATCATGTACCAAAACAAAATATAGCCATGACTTTTCTCAGTAAATATTGCATCTGAACTTTGTTCCGCTGATAGAAAGTCACCTGAATTATCATCATACAATAATCAAGAACATTTACAATGTGGTATGAAAAAAACAAATTGTGCTGACCATTCAGTTGATATGCAATGATTGCACCTGATTATGAATAATTGAAATATGTAATTATGTCTGCTCTGCATTCTACAACTTGAAGGAATTATTGCAAATGTAATATTACACAGAACACAAGTGCTAAGTGAAAACCACGAAACGGTAACAGTAACACAAAAAACATAACTTCTACCTATAAATTCAGTTAACTTACTTCTGTGATCTTGAGTCTGGTTGAAATTGCCCGAAGTGCTCAAATCACGCCAGCTTTCTATCGCCTTCTTAACGGTCAACGTGGCACCATCTAGTGTCAGGCTGCGCATCGCAATGACATTCTCAGCAACTACGACACAATAATTAACATTTATTTGTGTAATGTGTTCAATCTTGATACAAAAGTAATTCCCACGG
>JAHLWY010001229.1:0-24956 GCA_020002185.1 Paraescarpia echinospica | reverse complement strand
AATTTATATTGAGTTCACAACAAAATATTCCTCGTAGCGCCTTGTTTATTCTCATCTGATCAATGAGGTTATACAGGCTGAACCAAATAAAAATAGGCTTCTTATTCACATCAGTGGATTAGTTTGAAGAGTTCGCATCATTGTCAAGAACGTACCTGTCTCACAGTGCGTTCCGGTGTAACCGGCGACACAGGTACACGTGTACGAGTTGACAGCGTCAGTACATGTTGCTCCATTCAAACAAGGATTACTGGCGCATTCGTCGATATCTGCAAACAAATAATTGTATATAAAATGTTAAAGGGTGTGGAAACATTGAGATTCTTAGGAGGTAAAAGTGTAATTGCCTGCACTTTGACAGGTCAGAAGATGTTATTTCAAAAGTTGGTTAGAAAATGAAAGAAATTTCTTCTCAAAAATATTACCAAAGCCGTATCTTAGACTAAGTAATCGTTTTTAATCGTAATTTTAAATACGACGCTAAAGCAATTTGACAGGTTGGAATTATTACAGTTTGTGTACACATTTGTAAAATATATATTACTTGTCCACAAGAAGATATTTGAGATGGCGCCGTGTAACATCGCATCTGATGAACGAGTTTATAAAGGCTAAACCAATGAAAAATAGGCTTCTTATTCTCATCAGTCGAGTTGTTTGAAGAGTTCGCATCATTGTCAAGAACGTACCTGTCTCACAGTGCGTTCCGGTGTAACCGGCGACACAGGTACACGTGTACGAGTTGACAGCGTCAGTACATGTTGCTCCATTCAAACAAGGATTACTGGCGCATTCGTCGATATCTGCAAACAAATAATTGCTTATAATAATTAAAAACAGTGTGCAAAATCTAAGATTCTTAGGAGGTAAAAGTGTAATTGCCTGCATTTTCTCAGTTCAGAACAAGTTATATCGCAAGTTGGTAGAATAAGGAAGACATTTCTTAAAGAAAAATACCGAAGCCAAAACTTAGACTATTTAGTCGACTTTTAATCGGAATTTTAAATACGACGCTACATCGGTTTGATAGGTTCGAATTAGTATAGTTTGTGTACACATTTGTGAAATTTCTATTGAGTTCACAACAAAATATTCCACGTAGCGCCTTGTTCTTTCGCATCTGATCAATGAGGTTATACAGGCTAAACCAAATAAAAATAGGCTTCTTATTCACATCAGTGGATTAGTTTGAAGAGTTCGCATCATTGTCAAGAACGTACCTGTCTCACAGTGCGTTCCGGTGTAACCGGCGACACAGGTACACGTGTACGAGTTGACAGCGTCAGTACATGTTGCTCCATTCAGACAAGGATTGCTGGCGCATTCGTCGATATCTGCAAACAAATAATTGTATATAAAATGTTAAAGGGTGTGGAAACATTGAGATTCTTAGGAGGTAAAAGTGTAATTGCCAGCACTTTGACAGGTCAGAAGATGTTATTTCAAAAGTTGGTAGAAAATGAAAGAAATTTCTTCTCAAAAATATTACCAAAGCCGTAACTTAGACTAAGTAATCGTTTTTTAATCGTAATTTTAAATACGACGCTACAGCAATTTGACAGGTTGGAATTATTACAGTTTGTGTACACATTTGTAAAATATATATTACTTGTCCACAAGAAGATATTTGAGATGGCGCCGTGTAACATCGCATCTGATGAACGAGTTTATAAAGGCTAAACCAATGAAAAATAGGCTTCTTATTCTCATCAGTCGAGTTGTTTGAAGAGTTCGCATCATTGTCAAGAACGTACCTGTCTCACAGTGCGTTCCGGTGTAACCGGCGACACAGGTACACGTGTACGAGTTGACAGCGTCAGTACATGTTGCTCCATTCAAACAAGGATTACTGGCGCATTCGTCGATATCTGCAAACAAATAATTGCTTATAATAATTAAAAACAGTGTGCAAAATCTAAGATTCTTAGGAGGTAAAAGTGTAATTGCCTGCATTTTCTCAGTTCAGAACAAGTTATATCGCAAGTTGGTAGAATAAGGAAGACATTTCTTAAAGAAAAATACCGAAGCCAAAACTTAGACTATTTAGTCGACTTTTAATCGGAATTTTAAATACGACGCTACATCGGTTTGATAGGTTCGAATTAGTATAGTTTGTGTACACATTTGTGAAATTTCTATTGAGTTCACAACAAAATATTCCACGTAGCGCCTTGTTCTTTCGCATCTGATCAATGAGGTTATACAGGCTAAACCAAATAAAAATAGGCTTCTTATTCACATCAGTGGATTAGTTTGAAGAGTTCGCATCATTGTCAAGAACGTACCTGTCTCACAGTGCGTTCCGGTGTAACCGGCGACACAGGTACACGTGTACGAGTTGACAGCGTCAGTACATGTTGCTCCATTCAGACAAGGATTGCTGGCGCATTCGTCGATATCTGCAAACAAATAATTGTATATAAAATGTTAAAGGGTGTGGAAACATTGAGATTCTTAGGAGGTAAAAGTGTAATTGCCTGCACTTTGACAGGTCAGAAGATGTTATTTCAAAAGTTGGTAGAAAATGAAAGAAATTTCTTCTCAAAAATATTACCAAAGCCGTAACTTAGACTAAGTAATCGTTTTTTAATCGTAATTTTAAATACGACGCTACAGCAATTTGACAGGTTGGAATTACTACAGTTTGTGTACACATTTGTAAAATATATATTACTTGTCCACAAGAAGATATTTGAGATGGCGCCGTGTAACATCGCATCTGATGAACGAGTTTATAAAGGCTAAACCAATGAAAAATAGGCTTCTTATTCTCATCAGTCGAGTTGTTTGAAGAGTTCGCATCATTGTCAAGAACGTACCTGTCTCACAGTGCGTTCCGGTGTAACCGGCGACACAGGTACACGTGTACGAGTTGACAGCGTCAGTACATGTTGCTCCATTCAAACAAGGATTACTGGCGCATTCGTCGATATCTGCAAACAAATAATTGCTTATAATAATTAAAAACAGTGTGCAAAATCTAAGATTCTTAGGAGGTAAAAGTGTAATTGCCTGCATTTTCTCAGTTCAGAACAAGTTATATCGCAAGTTGGTAGAATAAGGAAGACATTTCTTAAAGAAAAATACCGAAGCCAAAACTTAGACTATTTAGTCGACTTTTAATCGGAATTTTAAATACGACGCTACATCGGTTTGATAGGTTCGAATTAGTATAGTTTGTGTACACATTTGTGAAATTTCTATTGAGTTCACAACAAAATATTCCACGTAGCGCCTTGTTCTTTCGCATCTGATCAATGAGGTTATACAGGCTAAACCAAATAAAAATAGGCTTCTTATTCACATCAGTGGATTAGTTTGAAGAGTTCGCATCATTGTCAAGAACGTACCTGTCTCACAGTGCGTTCCGGTGTAACCGGCGACACAGGTACACGTGTACGAGTTGACAGCGTCAGTACATGTTGCTCCATTCAGACAAGGATTGCTGGCGCATTCGTCGATATCTGCAAACAAATAATTGTATATAAAATGTTAAAGGGTGTGGAAACATTGAGATTCTTAGGAGGTAAAAGTGTAATTGCCTGCACTTTGACAGGTCAGAAGATGTTATTTCAAAAGTTGGTAGAAAATGAAAGAAATTTCTTCTCAAAAATATTACCAAAGCCGTAACTTAGACTAAGTAATCGTTTTTTAATCGTAATTTTAAATACGACGCTACAGCAATTTGACAGGTTGGAATTACTACAGTTTGTGTACACATTTGTAAAATATATATTACTTGTCCACAAGAAGATATTTGAGATGGCGCCGTGTAACATCGCATCTGATGAACGAGTTTATAAAGGCTAAACCAATGAAAAATAGGCTTCTTATTCTCATCAGTCGAGTTGTTTGAAGAGTTCGCATCATTGTCAAGAACGTACCTGTCTCACAGTGCGTTCCGGTGTAACCGGCGACACAGGTACACGTGTACGAGTTGACAGCGTCAGTACATGTTGCTCCATTCAAACAAGGATTACTGGCGCATTCGTCGATATCTGCAAACAAATAATTGCTTATAATAATTAAAAACAGTGTGCAAAATCTAAGATTCTTAGGAGGTAAAAGTGTAATTGCCTGCATTTTCTCAGTTCAGAACAAGTTATATCGCAAGTTGGTAGAATAAGGAAGACATTTCTTAAAGAAAAATACCGAAGCCAAAACTTAGACTATTTAGTCGACTTTTAATCGGAATTTTAAATACGACGCTACATCGGTTTGATAGGTTCGAATTAGTATAGTTTGTGTACACATTTGTGAAATTTCTATTGAGTTCACAACAAAATATTCCACGTAGCGCCTTGTTCTTTCGCATCTGATCAATGAGGTTATACAGGCTAAACCAAATAAAAATAGGCTTCTTATTCACATCAGTGGATTAGTTTGAAGAGTTCGCATCATTGTCAAGAACGTACCTGTCTCACAGTGCGTTCCGGTGTAACCGGCGACACAGGTACACGTGTACGAGTTGACAGCGTCAGTACATGTTGCTCCATTCAGACAAGGATTGCTGGCGCATTCGTCGATATCTGCAAACAAATAATTGTATATAAAATGTTAAAGGGTGTGGAAACATTGAGATTCTTAGGAGGTAAAAGTGTAATTGCCTGCACTTTGACAGGTCAGAAGATGTTATTTCAAAAGTTGGTAGAAAATGAAAGAAATTTCTTCTCAAAAATATTACCAAAGCCGTAACTTAGACTAAGTAATCGTTTTTTAATCGTAATTTTAAATACGACGCTACAGCAATTTGACAGGTTGGAATTACTACAGTTTGTGTACACATTTGTAAAATATATATTACTTGTCCACAAGAAGATATTTGAGATGGCGCCGTGTAACATCGCATCTGATGAACGAGTTTATAAAGGCTAAACCAATGAAAAATAGGCTTCTTATTCTCATCAGTCGAGTTGTTTGAAGAGTTCGCATCATTGTCAAGAACGTACCTGTCTCACAGTGCGTTCCGGTGTAACCGGCGACACAGGTACACGTGTACGAGTTGACAGCGTCAGTACATGTTGCTCCATTCAAACAAGGATTACTGGCGCATTCGTCGATATCTGCAAACAAATAATTGCTTATAATAATTAAAAACAGTGTGCAAAATCTAAGATTCTTAGGAGGTAAAAGTGTAATTGCCTGCATTTTCTCAGTTCAGAACAAGTTATATCGCAAGTTGGTAGAATAAGGAAGACATTTCTTAAAGAAAAATACCGAAGCCAAAACTTAGACTATTTAGTCGACTTTTAATCGGAATTTTAAATACGACGCTACATCGGTTTGATAGGTTCGAATTAGTATAGTTTGTGTACACATTTGTGAAATTTCTATTGAGTTCACAACAAAATATTCCACGTAGCGCCTTGTTCTTTCGCATCTGATCAATGAGGTTATACAGGCTAAACCAAATAAAAATAGGCTTCTTATTCACATCAGTGGATTAGTTTGAAGAGTTCGCATCATTGTCAAGAACGTACCTGTCTCACAGTGCGTTCCGGTGTAACCGGCGACACAGGTACACGTGTACGAGTTGACAGCGTCAGTACATGTTGCTCCATTCAGACAAGGATTGCTGGCGCATTCGTCGATATCTGCAAACAAATAATTGTATATAAAATGTTAAAGGGTGTGGAAACATTGAGATTCTTAGGAGGTAAAAGTGTAATTGCCTGCACTTTGACAGGTCAGAAGATGTTATTTCAAAAGTTGGTAGAAAATGAAAGAAATTTCTTCTCAAAAATATTACCAAAGCCGTAACTTAGACTAAGTAATCGTTTTTTAATCGTAATTTTAAATACGACGCTACAGCAATTTGACAGGTTGGAATTACTACAGTTTGTGTACACATTTGTAAAATATATATTACTTGTCCACAAGAAGATATTTGAGATGGCGCCGTGTAACATCGCATCTGATGAACGAGTTTATAAAGGCTAAACCAATGAAAAATAGGCTTCTTATTCTCATCAGTCGAGTTGTTTGAAGAGTTCGCATCATTGTCAAGAACGTACCTGTCTCACAGTGCGTTCCGGTGTAACCGGCGACACAGGTACACGTGTACGAGTTGACAGCGTCAGTACATGTTGCTCCATTCAAACAAGGATTACTGGCGCATTCGTCGATATCTGCAAACAAATAATTGCTTATAATAATTAAAAACAGTGTGCAAAATCTAAGATTCTTAGGAGGTAAAAGTGTAATTGCCTGCATTTTCTCAGTTCAGAACAAGTTATATCGCAAGTTGGTAGAATAAGGAAGACATTTCTTAAAGAAAAATACCGAAGCCAAAACTTAGACTATTTAGTCGACTTTTAATCGGAATTTTAAATACGACGCTACATCGGTTTGATAGGTTCGAATTAGTATAGTTTGTGTACACATTTGTGAAATTTCTATTGAGTTCACAACAAAATATTCCACGTAGCGCCTTGTTCTTTCGCATCTGATCAATGAGGTTATACAGGCTAAACCAAATAAAAATAGGCTTCTTATTCACATCAGTGGATTAGTTTGAAGAGTTCGCATCATTGTCAAGAACGTACCTGTCTCACAGTGCGTTCCGGTGTAACCGGCGACACAGGTACACGTGTACGAGTTGACAGCGTCAGTACATGTTGCTCCATTCAGACAAGGATTGCTGGCGCATTCGTCGATATCTGCAAACAAATAATTGTATATAAAATGTTAAAGGGTGTGGAAACATTGAGATTCTTAGGAGGTAAAAGTGTAATTGCCTGCACTTTGACAGGTCAGAAGATGTTATTTCAAAAGTTGGTAGAAAATGAAAGAAATTTCTTCTCAAAAATATTACCAAAGCCGTAACTTAGACTAAGTAATCGTTTTTTAATCGTAATTTTAAATACGACGCTACAGCAATTTGACAGGTTGGAATTACTACAGTTTGTGTACACATTTGTAAAATATATATTACTTGTCCACAAGAAGATATTTGAGATGGCGCCGTGTAACATCGCATCTGATGAACGAGTTTATAAAGGCTAAACCAATGAAAAATAGGCTTCTTATTCTCATCAGTCGAGTTGTTTGAAGAGTTCGCATCATTGTCAAGAACGTACCTGTCTCACAGTGCGTTCCGGTGTAACCGGCGACACAGGTACACGTGTACGAGTTGACAGCGTCAGTACATGTTGCTCCATTCAAACAAGGATTACTGGCGCATTCGTCGATATCTGCAAACAAATAATTGCTTATAATAATTAAAAACAGTGTGCAAAATCTAAGATTCTTAGGAGGTAAAAGTGTAATTGCCTGCATTTTTCTCAGTTCAGAACAAGTTATATCGCAAGTTGGTAGAATAAGGAAGACATTTCTTAAAGAAAAATACCGAAGCCAAAACTTAGACTATTTAGTCGACTTTTAATCGGAATTTTAAATACGACGCTACATCGGTTTGATAGGTTCGAATTAGTATAGTTTGTGTACACATTTGTGAAATTTCTATTGAGTTCACAACAAAATATTCCACGTAGCGCCTTGTTCTTTCGCATCTGATCAATGAGGTTATACAGGCTAAACCAAATAAAAATAGGCTTCTTATTCACATCAGTGGATTAGTTTGAAGAGTTCGCATCATTGTCAAGAACGTACCTGTCTCACAGTGCGTTCCGGTGTAACCGGCGACACAGGTACACGTGTACGAGTTGACAGCGTCAGTACATGTTGCTCCATTCAGACAAGGATTGCTGGCGCATTCGTCGATATCTGCAAACAAATAATTGTATATAAAATGTTAAAGGGTGTGGAAACATTGAGATTCTTAGGAGGTAAAAGTGTAATTGCCTGCACTTTGACAGGTCAGAAGATGTTATTTCAAAAGTTGGTAGAAAATGAAAGAAATTTCTTCTCAAAAATATTACCAAAGCCGTAACTTAGACTAAGTAATCGTTTTTTAATCGTAATTTTAAATACGACGCTACAGCAATTTGACAGGTTGGAATTATTACAGTTTGTGTACACATTTGTAAAATATATATTACTTGTCCACAAGAAGATATTTGAGATGGCGCCGTGTAACATCGCATCTGATGAACGAGTTTATAAAGGCTAAACCAATGAAAAATAGGCTTCTTATTCTCATCAGTCGAGTTGTTTGAAGAGTTCGCATCATTGTCAAGAACGTACCTGTCTCACAGTGCGTTCCGGTGTAACCGGCGACACAGGTACACGTGTACGAGTTGACAGCGTCAGTACATGTTGCTCCATTCAGACAAGGATTGCTGGCGCATTCGTCGATATCTGCAAACAAATAATTGTATATAAAATGTTAAAGGGTGTGGAAACATTGAGATTCTTAGGAGGTAAAAGTGTAATTGCCTGCACTTTGACAGGTCAGAAGATGTTATTTCAAAAGTTGGTAGAAAATGAAAGAAATTTCTTCTCAAAAATATTACCAAAGCCGTAACTTAGACTAAGTAATCGTTTTTTAATCGTAATTTTAAATACGACGCTACAGCAATTTGACAGGTTGGAATTACTACAGTTTGTGTACACATTTGTAAAATATATATTACTTGTCCACAAGAAGATATTTGAGATGGCGCCGTGTAACATCGCATCTGATGAACGAGTTTATAAAGGCTAAACCAATGAAAAATAGGCTTCTTATTCTCATCAGTCGAGTTGTTTGAAGAGTTCGCATCATTGTCAAGAACGTACCTGTCTCACAGTGCGTTCCGGTGTAACCGGCGACACAGGTACACGTGTACGAGTTGACAGCGTCAGTACATGTTGCTCCATTCAAACAAGGATTACTGGCGCATTCGTCGATATCTGCAAACAAATAATTGCTTATAATAATTAAAAACAGTGTGCAAAATCTAAGATTCTTAGGAGGTAAAAGTGTAATTGCCTGCATTTTCTCAGTTCAGAACAAGTTATATCGCAAGTTGGTAGAATAAGGAAGACATTTCTTAAAGAAAAATACCGAAGCCAAAACTTAGACTATTTAGTCGACTTTTAATCGGAATTTTAAATACGACGCTACATCGGTTTGATAGGTTCGAATTAGTATAGTTTGTGTACACATTTGTGAAATTTCTATTGAGTTCACAACAAAATATTCCACGTAGCGCCTTGTTCTTTCGCATCTGATCAATGAGGTTATACAGGCTAAACCAAATAAAAATAGGCTTCTTATTCACATCAGTGGATTAGTTTGAAGAGTTCGCATCATTGTCAAGAACGTACCTGTCTCACAGTGCGTTCCGGTGTAACCGGCGACACAGGTACACGTGTACGAGTTGACAGCGTCAGTACATGTTGCTCCATTCAGACAAGGATTGCTGGCGCATTCGTCGATATCTGCAAACAAATAATTGTATATAAAATGTTAAAGGGTGTGGAAACATTGAGATTCTTAGGAGGTAAAAGTGTAATTGCCTGCACTTTGACAGGTCAGAAGATGTTATTTCAAAAGTTGGTAGAAAATGAAAGAAATTTCTTCTCAAAAATATTACCAAAGCCGTAACTTAGACTAAGTAATCGTTTTTTAATCGTAATTTTAAATACGACGCTACAGCAATTTGACAGGTTGGAATTACTACAGTTTGTGTACACATTTGTAAAATATATATTACTTGTCCACAAGAAGATATTTGAGATGGCGCCGTGTAACATCGCATCTGATGAACGAGTTTATAAAGGCTAAACCAATGAAAAATAGGCTTCTTATTCTCATCAGTCGAGTTGTTTGAAGAGTTCGCATCATTGTCAAGAACGTACCTGTCTCACAGTGCGTTCCGGTGTAACCGGCGACACAGGTACACGTGTACGAGTTGACAGCGTCAGTACATGTTGCTCCATTCAAACAAGGATTACTGGCGCATTCGTCGATATCTGCAAACAAATAATTGCTTATAATAATTAAAAACAGTGTGCAAAATCTAAGATTCTTAGGAGGTAAAAGTGTAATTGCCTGCATTTTCTCAGTTCAGAACAAGTTATATCGCAAGTTGGTAGAATAAGGAAGACATTTCTTAAAGAAAAATACCGAAGCCAAAACTTAGACTATTTAGTCGACTTTTAATCGGAATTTTAAATACGACGCTACATCGGTTTGATAGGTTCGAATTAGTATAGTTTGTGTACACATTTGTGAAATTTCTATTGAGTTCACAACAAAATATTCCACGTAGCGCCTTGTTCTTTCGCATCTGATCAATGAGGTTATACAGGCTAAACCAAATAAAAATAGGCTTCTTATTCACATCAGTGGATTAGTTTGAAGAGTTCGCATCATTGTCAAGAACGTACCTGTCTCACAGTGCGTTCCGGTGTAACCGGCGACACAGGTACACGTGTACGAGTTGACAGCGTCAGTACATGTTGCTCCATTCAGACAAGGATTGCTGGCGCATTCGTCGATATCTGCAAACAAATAATTGTATATAAAATGTTAAAGGGTGTGGAAACATTGAGATTCTTAGGAGGTAAAAGTGTAATTGCCTGCACTTTGACAGGTCAGAAGATGTTATTTCAAAAGTTGGTAGAAAATGAAAGAAATTTCTTCTCAAAAATATTACCAAAGCCGTAACTTAGACTAAGTAATCGTTTTTTAATCGTAATTTTAAATACGACGCTACAGCAATTTGACAGGTTGGAATTACTACAGTTTGTGTACACATTTGTAAAATATATATTACTTGTCCACAAGAAGATATTTGAGATGGCGCCGTGTAACATCGCATCTGATGAACGAGTTTATAAAGGCTAAACCAATGAAAAATAGGCTTCTTATTCTCATCAGTCGAGTTGTTTGAAGAGTTCGCATCATTGTCAAGAACGTACCTGTCTCACAGTGCGTTCCGGTGTAACCGGCGACACAGGTACACGTGTACGAGTTGACAGCGTCAGTACATGTTGCTCCATTCAAACAAGGATTACTGGCGCATTCGTCGATATCTGCAAACAAATAATTGCTTATAATAATTAAAAACAGTGTGCAAAATCTAAGATTCTTAGGAGGTAAAAGTGTAATTGCCTGCATTTTCTCAGTTCAGAACAAGTTATATCGCAAGTTGGTAGAATAAGGAAGACATTTCTTAAAGAAAAATACCGAAGCCAAAACTTAGACTATTTAGTCGACTTTTAATCGGAATTTTAAATACGACGCTACATCGGTTTGATAGGTTCGAATTAGTATAGTTTGTGTACACATTTGTGAAATTTCTATTGAGTTCACAACAAAATATTCCACGTAGCGCCTTGTTCTTTCGCATCTGATCAATGAGGTTATACAGGCTAAACCAAATAAAAATAGGCTTCTTATTCACATCAGTGGATTAGTTTGAAGAGTTCGCATCATTGTCAAGAACGTACCTGTCTCACAGTGCGTTCCGGTGTAACCGGCGACACAGGTACACGTGTACGAGTTGACAGCGTCAGTACATGTTGCTCCATTCAAACAAGGATTACTGGCGCATTCGTCGATATCTGCAAACAAATAATTGCTTATAATAATTTAAAACAGTGTGCAAAATCTAAGATTCTTAGGAGGTAAAAGTGTAATTGCCTGCATTTTCTCAGTTCAGAACAAGTTATATAGCAAGTTGGTAGAATAAGGAAGACATTTCTTAAAGAAAAATACCGAAGCCAAAACTTAGACTATTTAGTCGACTTTTAATCGGAATTTTAAATACGACGCTACATCGGTTTGATAGGTTCGAATTAGTATAATTTGTGTACACATTTGTGAAATTTCTATTGAGTTCACAACAAAATATTCCACGTAGCGCCTTGTTCTTTCGCATCTGATCAATGAGGTTATACAGGCTAAACCAAATAAAAATAGGCTTCTTATTCACATCAGTGGATTAGTTTGAAGAGTTCGCATCATTGTCAAGAACGTACCTGTCTCACAGTGCGTTCCGGTGTAACCGGCGACACAGGTACACGTGTACGAGTTGACAGCGTCAGTACATGTTGCTCCATTCAGACAAGGATTGCTGGCGCATTCGTCGATATCTGCAAACAAATAATTGTATATAAAATGTTAAAGGGTGTGGAAACATTGAGATTCTTAGGAGGTAAAAGTGTAATTGCCTGCACTTTGACAGGTCAGAAGATGTTATTTCAAAAGTTGGTAGAAAATGAAAGAAATTTCTTCTCAAAAATATTACCAAAGCCGTAACTTAGACTAAGTAATCGTTTTTTAATCGTAATTTTAAATACGACGCTACAGCAATTTGACAGGTTGGAATTACTACAGTTTGTGTACACATTTGTAAAATATATATTACTTGTCCACAAGAAGATATTTGAGATGGCGCCGTGTAACATCGCATCTGATGAACGAGTTTATAAAGGCTAAACCAATGAAAAATAGGCTTCTTATTCTCATCAGTCGAGTTGTTTGAAGAGTTCGCATCATTGTCAAGAACGTACCTGTCTCACAGTGCGTTCCGGTGTAACCGGCGACACAGGTACACGTGTACGAGTTGACAGCGTCAGTACATGTTGCTCCATTCAAACAAGGATTACTGGCGCATTCGTCGATATCTGCAAACAAATAATTGCTTATAATAATTAAAAACAGTGTGCAAAATCTAAGATTCTTAGGAGGTAAAAGTGTAATTGCCTGCATTTTTCTCAGTTCAGAACAAGTTATATCGCAAGTTGGTAGAATAAGGAAGACATTTCTTAAAGAAAAATACCGAAGCCAAAACTTAGACTATTTAGTCGAATTTTAATCGGAATTTTCAATACGACGCTACATCGGTTTGATAGGTTCGAATTAGTATAGTTTGTGTACACATTTATGAAATTTCTATTGAGTTCACAACAAAATATTCCACGTAGCGCTTTGTTCTTTCGTATCTGATCAATGAGGTTATACAGGCTAAACCAAATAAAAATAGGCTTCTTATTCACATCAGTGGATTAATTTGAAGAGTTCGCATCATTGTCAAGAACGTACCTGTCTCACAGTGCGTTCCGGTGTAACCGGCGACACAGGTACACGTGTACGAGTTGACAGCGTCAGTACATGTTGCTCCATTCAGACAAGGATTGCTGGCGCATTCGTCCATATCTGCAAACAAATAATTGTATATAACATGTTAAAGGGTGTGGAAACATTGAGATTCTTAGGAGGTAAAAGTGTAATTGCCTGCACTTTGACAGGTCAGAAGATGTTATTTCAAAAGTTGGTAGAAAATGAAAGAAATTTCTTCTCAAAAATATTACCAAAGCCGTAACTTAGACTAAGTAATCGTTTTTTAATCGTAATTTTAAATACGACGCTACAGCAATTTGACTGGTTGGAATTATTACAGTTTGTGTACACTTTTGTAAAATATATATTACTTGTCCACAAGAAGATATTTGAGATGGCGCCGTGTAACATCGCATCTGATGAACGAGTTTATAAAGGCTAAACCAATGAAAAATAGGCTTCTTATTCTCTTCAGTCGAGTTGTTTGAAGAGTTCGCATCATTGTCAAGAACGTACCTGTCTCACAGTGCGTTCCGGTGTAACCGGCGACACAGGTACACGTGTACGAGTTGACAGCGTCAGTACATGTTGCTCCATTCAGACAAGGATTGCTGGCGCATTCGTCGATATCTGCAAACAAATAATTGTATATAAAATGTTAAAGGGTGTGGAAACATTGAGATTCTTAGGAGGTAAAAGTGTAATTGCCAGCACTTTGACAGGTCAGAAGATGTTATTTCAAAAGTTGGTAGAAAATGAAAGAAATTTCTTCTCAAAAATATTACCAAAGCCGTAACTTAGACTAAGTAATCGTTTTTTAATCGTAATTTTAAATACGACGCTACAGCAATTTGACAGGTTGGAATTATTACAGTTTGTGTACACATTTGTAAAATATATATTACTTGTCCACAAGAAGATATTTGAGATGGCGCCGTGTAACATCGCATCTGATGAACGAGTTTATAAAGGCTAAACCAATGAAAAATAGGCTTCTTATTCTCATCAGTCGAGTTGTTTGAAGAGTTCGCATCATTGTCAAGAACGTACCTGTCTCACAGTGCGTTCCGGTGTAACCGGCGACACAGGTACACGTGTACGAGTTGACAGCGTCAGTACATGTTGCTCCATTCAAACAAGGATTACTGGCGCATTCGTCGATATCTGCAAACAAATAATTGCTTATAATAATTAAAAACAGTGTGCAAAATCTAAGATTCTTAGGAGGTAAAAGTGTAATTGCCTGCATTTTCTCAGTTCAGAACAAGTTATATCGCAAGTTGGTAGAATAAGGAAGACATTTCTTAAAGAAAAATACCGAAGCCAAAACTTAGACTATTTAGTCGACTTTTAATCGGAATTTTAAATACGACGCTACATCGGTTTGATAGGTTCGAATTAGTATAGTTTGTGTACACATTTGTGAAATTTCTATTGAGTTCACAACAAAATATTCCACGTAGCGCCTTGTTCTTTCGCATCTGATCAATGAGGTTATACAGGCTAAACCAAATAAAAATAGGCTTCTTATTCACATCAGTGGATTAGTTTGAAGAGTTCGCATCATTGTCAAGAACGTACCTGTCTCACAGTGCGTTCCGGTGTAACCGGCGACACAGGTACACGTGTACGAGTTGACAGCGTCAGTACATGTTGCTCCATTCAAACAAGGATTACTGGCGCATTCGTCGATATCTGCAAACAAATAATTGCTTATAATAATTAAAAACAGTGTGCAAAATCTAAGATTCTTAGGAGGTAAAAGTGTAATTGCCTGCATTTTCTCAGTTCAGAACAAGTTATATCGCAAGTTGGTAGAATAAGGAAGACATTTCTTAAAGAAAAATACCGAAGCCAAAACTTAGACTATTTAGTCGACTTTTAATCGGAATTTTAAATACGACGCTACATCGGTTTGATAGGTTCGAATTAGTATAGTTTGTGTACACATTTGTGAAATTTCTATTGAGTTCACAACAAAATATTCCACGTAGCGCCTTGTTTATTCTCATCTGATCAATGAGGTTATACAGGCTGAACCAAATAAAAATAGGCTTCTTATTCACATCAGTGGATTAGTTTGAAGAGTTCGCATCATTGTCAAGAACGTACCTGTCTCACAGTGCGTTCCGGTGTAACCGGCGACACAGGTACACGTGTACGAGTTGACAGCGTCAGTACATGTTGCTCCATTCAGACAAGGATTGCTGGCGCATTCGTCGATATCTGCAAACAAATAATTGTATATAAAATGTTAAAGGGTGTGGAAACATTGAGATTCTTAGGAGGTAAAAGTGTAATTGCCTGCACTTTGACAGGTCAGAAGATGTTATTTCAAAAGTTGGTAGAAAATGAAAGAAATTTCTTCTAAAAAATATTACCAAAGCCGTAACTTAGACTAAGTAATCGTTTTTTAATCGTAATTTTAAATACGACGCTACAGCAATTTGACAGGTTGGAATTATTACAGTTTGTGTACACATTTGTAAAATATATATTACTTGTCCACAAGAAGATATTTGAGATGGCGCCGTGTAACATCGCATCTGATGAACGAGTTTATAAAGGCTAAACCAATGAAAAATAGGCTTCTTATTCTCATCAGTCGAGTTGTTTGAAGAGTTCGCATCATTGTCAAGAACGTACCTGTCTCACAGTGCGTTCCGGTGTAACCGGCGACACAGGTACACGTGTACGAGTTGACAGCGTCAGTACATGTTGCTCCATTCAAACAAGGATTACTGGCGCATTCGTCGATATCTGCAAACAAATAATTGCTTATAATAATTAAAAACAGTGTGCAAAATCTAAGATTCTTAGGAGGTAAAAGTGTAATTGCCTGCATTTTCTCAGTTCAGAACAAGTTATATCCCAAGTTGGTAGAATAAGGAAGACATTTCTTAAAGAAAAATACCGAAGCCAAAACTTAGACTATTTAGTCGACTTTAATCGGAATTTTAAATACGGCGCTACATCGGTTTGATAGGTTCGAATTAGTATAGTTTGTGTACACATTTGTGAAATTTCTATTGAGTTCACAACAAAATATTCCACGTAGCGCCTTGTTTATTCTCATCTGATCAATGAGGTTATAAAGGCTGAACCAAATAAAAATAGGCTTCTTATTCACATCAGTGGATTAGTTTGAAGAGTTCGCATCATTGTCAAGAACGTACCTGTCTCACAGTGCGTTCCGGTGTAACCGGCGACACAGGTACACGTATACGAGTTGACAGCGTCAGTACATGTTGCTCCATTCAGACAAGGATTGCTGGCGCATTCGTCGATATCTGCAAACAAATAATTGTATATAAAATGTTAAAGGGTGTGGAAACATTGAGATTCTTAGGAGGTAAAAGTGTAATTGCCAGCACTTTGACAGGTCAGAAGATGTTATTTCAAAAGTTGGTAGAAAATGAAAGAAATTTCTTCTGACAAATATTTCCAAAGCCGTAACTTAGACTAAGTAATCGTTTTTTAATCGTAATTTTAAATACGACGCTACAGCAATTTGACAGGTTGGAATTATTACAGTTTGTGTACACATTTGTAAAATATATATTACTTGTCCACAAGAAGATATTTGAGATGGCGCCGTGTAACATCGCATCTGATGAACGAGTTTATAAAGGCTAAACCAATGAAAAATAGGCTTCTTATTCCCATCAGTCGAGTTGTTTGAAGAGTTCGCATCATTGTCAAGAACGTACCTGTCTCACAGTGCGTTCCGGTGTAACCGGCGACACAGGTACACGTGTACGAGTTGACAGCGTCAGTACATGTTGCTCCATTCAAACAAGGATTACTGGCGCATTCGTCGATATCTGCAAACAAATAATTGCTTATAATAAATAAAAACAGTGTGCAAAATCTAAGATTCTTAGGAGGTAAAAGTGTAATTACCTGCATTTTCTCAGTTCAGAACAAGTTATATCGCAAGTTGGTAGAATAAAGAAGACATTTCTTAAAGAAAAATACCGAAGCCAAAACTTAGACTATTTAGTCGACTTTTAATCGGAATGTTAAATACGACGCTACATCGGTTTGATAGGTTCGAATTAGTATAGTTTGTGTACACATTTGTGAAATTTCTATTGAGTTCACAACAAAATATTCCACGTAGAGCCTTGTTCTTTCGCATCTGATCAATGAGGTTATACAGGCTAAACCAAATAAAAATAGGCTTCTTATTCACATCAGTGGATTAGTTTGAAGAGTTCGCATCATTGTCAAGAACGTACCTGTCTCACAGTGCGTTCCGGTGTAACCGGCGACACAGGTACACGTGTACGAGTTGACAGCGTCAGTACATGTTGCTCCATTCAAACAAGGATTACTGGCGCATTCGTCGATATCTGCAAACAAATAATTGCTTATAATAATTAAAAACAGTGTGCAAAATCTAAGATTCTTAGGAGGTAAAAGTGTAATTGCCTGCATTTTCTCAGTTCAGAACAAGTTATATCGCAAGTTGGTAGAATAAGGAAGACATTTCTTAAAGAAAAATACCGAAGCCAAAACTTAGACTATTTAGTCGACTTTTAATCGGAATTTTAAATACGACGCTACATCGGTTTGATAGGTTCGAATTAGTATAGTTTGTGTACACATTTGTGAAATTTCTATTGAGTTCACAACAAAATATTCCACGTAGCGCCTTGTTCTTTCGCATCTGATCAATGAGGTTATACAGGCTAAACCAAATAAAAATAGGCTTCTTATTCACATCAGTGGATTAGTTTGAAGAGTTCGCATCATTGTCAAGAACGTACCTGTCTCACAGTGCGTTCCGGTGTAACCGGCGACACAGGTACACGTGTACGAGTTGACAGCGTCAGTACATGTTGCTCCATTCAGACAAGGATTGCTGGCGCATTCGTCGATATCTGCAAACAAATAATTGTATATAAAATGTTAAAGGGTGTGGAAACATTGAGATTCTTAGGAGGTAAAAGTGTAATTGCCAGCACTTTGACAGGTCAGAAGATGTTATTTCAAAAGTTGGTAGAAAATGAAAGAAATTTCTTCTCAAAAATATTACCAAAGCCGTAACTTAGACTAAGTAATCGTTTTTTAATCGTAATTTTAAATACGACGCTACAGCAATTTGACAGGTTGGAATTATTACAGTTTGTGTACACATTTGTAAAATATATATTACTTGTCCACAAGAAGATATTTGAGATGGCGCCGTGTAACATCGCATCTGATGAACGAGTTTATAAAGGCTAAACCAATGAAAAATAGGCTTCTTATTCTCATCAGTCGAGTTGTTTGAAGAGTTCGCATCATTGTCAAGAACGTACCTGTCTCACAGTGCGTTCCGGTGTAACCGGCGACACAGGTACACGTGTACGAGTTGACAGCGTCAGTACATGTTGCTCCATTCAAACAAGGATTACTGGCGCATTCGTCGATATCTGCAAACAAATAATTGCTTATAATAATTAAAAACAGTGTGCAAAATCTAAGATTCTTAGGAGGTAAAAGTGTAATTGCCTGCATTTTCTCAGTTCAGAACAAGTTATATCGCAAGTTGGTAGAATAAGGAAGACATTTCTTAAAGAAAAATACCGAAGCCAAAACTTAGACTATTTAGTCGACTTTTAATCGGAATTTTAAATACGGCGCTACATCGGTTTGATAGGTTCGAATTAGTATAGTTTGTGTACACATTTGTGAAATTTCTATTGAGTTCACAACAAAATATTCCACGTAGCGCCTTGTTTATTCTCATCTGATCAATGAGGTTATACAGGCTGAACCAAATAAAAATAGGCTTCTTATTCACATCAGTGGATTAGTTTGAAGAGTTCGCATCATTGTCAAGAACGTACCTGTCTCACAGTGCGTTCCGGTGTAACCGGCGACACAGGTACACGTGTACGAGTTGACAGCGTCAGTACATGTTGCTCCATTCAAACAAGGATTACTGGCGCATTCGTCGATATCTGCAAACAAATAATTGCTTATAATAATTAAAAACAGTGTGCAAAATCTAAGATTCTTAGGAGGTAAAAGTGTAATTGCCTGCATTTTCTCAGTTCAGAACAAGTTATATCGCAAGTTGGTAGAATAAGGAAGACATTTCTTAAAGAAAAATACCGAAGCCAAAACTTAGACTATTTAGTCGACTTTTAATCGGAATTTTAAATACGACGCTACATCGGTTTGATAGGTTCGAATTAGTATAGTTTGTGTACACATTTGTGAAATTTCTATTGAGTTCACAACAAAATATTCCACGTAGCGCCTTGTTCTTTCGCATCTGATCAATGAGGTTATACAGGCTAAACCAAATAAAAATAGGCTTCTTATTCACATCAGTGGATTAGTTTGAAGAGTTCGCATCATTGTCAAGAACGTACCTGTCTCACAGTGCGTTCCGGTGTAACCGGCGACACAGGTACACGTGTACGAGTTGACAGCGTCAGTACATGTTGCTCCATTCAGACAAGGATTGCTGGCGCATTCGTCGATATCTGCAAACAAATAATTGTATATAAAATGTTAAAGGGTGTGGAAACATTGAGATTCTTAGGAGGTAAAAGTGTAATTGCCAGCACTTTGACAGGTCAGAAGATGTTATTTCAAAAGTTGGTAGAAAATGAAAGAAATTTCTTCTCAAAAATATTACCAAAGCCGTAACTTAGACTAAGTAATCGTTTTTTAATCGTAATTTTAAATACGACGCTACAGCAATTTGACAGGTTGGAATTATTACAGTTTGTGTACACATTTGTAAAATATATATTACTTGTCCACAAGAAGATATTTGAGATGGCGCCGTGTAACATCGCATCTGATGAACGAGTTTATAAAGGCTAAACCAATGAAAAATAGGCTTCTTATTCTCATCAGTCGAGTTGTTTGAAGAGTTCGCATCATTGTCAAGAACGTACCTGTCTCACAGTGCGTTCCGGTGTAACCGGCGACACAGGTACACGTGTACGAGTTGACAGCGTCAGTACATGTTGCTCCATTCAAACAAGGATTACTGGCGCATTCGTCGATATCTGCAAACAAATAATTGCTTATAATAATTAAAAACAGTGTGCAAAATCTAAGATTCTTAGGAGGTAAAAGTGTAATTGCCTGCATTTTCTCAGTTCAGAACAAGTTATATCGCAAGTTGGTAGAATAAGGAAGACATTTCTTAAAGAAAAATACCGAAGCCAAAACTTAGACTATTTAGTCGACTTTTAATCGGAATTTTAAATACGACGCTACATCGGTTTGATAGGTTCGAATTAGTATAGTTTGTGTACACATTTGTGAAATTTCTATTGAGTTCACAACAAAATATTCCACGTAGCGCCTTGTTCTTTCGCATCTGATCAATGAGGTTATACAGGCTAAACCAAATAAAAATAGGCTTCTTATTCACATCAGTGGATTAGTTTGAAGAGTTCGCATCATTGTCAAGAACGTACCTGTCTCACAGTGCGTTCCGGTGTAACCGGCGACACAGGTACACGTGTACGAGTTGACAGCGTCAGTACATAATGCTCCATTCAGACAAGGATTGCTGGCGCATTCGTCGATATCTGCAAACAAATAATTGCTTATAATAATTAAAAACAGTGTGCAAAATCTAAGATTCTTAGGAGGTAAAAGTGTAATTGCCTGCATTTTCTCAGTTCAGAACAAGTTATATCGCAAGTTGGTAGAATAAGGAAGACATTTCTTAAAGAAAAATACCGAAGCCAAAACTTAGACTATTTAGTCGACTTTTAATCGGAATTTAAAATACGGCGCTATATCGGTTTGATAGGTTCGAATTAGTATAGTTTGTGTACACATTTGTGAAATTTCTATTGAGTTCACAACAAAATATTCCACGTAGCGCCTTGTTTATTCTCGTCTGATCAATGAGGTTATACAGGCTGAACCAAATAAAAATAGGCTTCTTATTCACATCAGTGGATTAGTTTGAAGAGTTCGCATCATTGTCAAGAACGTACCTGTCTCACAGTGCGTTCCGGTGTAACCGGCGACACAGGTACACGTGTACGAGTTGACAGCGTCAGTACATGTTGCTCCATTCAGACAAGGATTGCTGGCGCATTCGTCGATATCTGCAAACAAATAATTGTATATAAAATGTTAAAGGGTGTGGAAACATTGAGATTCTTAGGAGGTAAAAGTGTAATTGCCAGCACTTTGACAGGTCAGAAGATGTTATTTCAAAAGTTGGTAGAAAATGAAAGAAATTTCTTCTCAAAAATATTTCCAAAGCCGTAACTTAGACTAAGTAATCGTTTTTTAATCGTAATTTTAAATACGACGCTACAGCATTTTGACAGGTTGGAATTATTACAGTTTGTGTACACATTTGTAAAATATATATTACTTGTCCACAAGAAGATATTTGAGATGGCGCCGTGTAACATCGCATCTGATGAACGAGTTTATAAAGGCTAAACCAATGAAAAATAGGCTTCTTATTCTCATCAGTCGAGTTGTTTGAAGAGTTCGCATCATTGTCAAGAACGTACCTGTCTCACAGTGCGTTCCGGTGTAACCGGCGACACAGGTACACGTGTACGAGTTGACAGCGTCAGTACATGTTGCTCCATTCAAACAAGGATTACTGGCGCATTCGTCGATATCTGCAAACAAATAATTGCTTATAATAATTAAAAACAGTGTGCAAAATCTAAGATTCTTAGGAGGTAAAAGTGTAATTGCCTGCATTTTTCTCAGTTCAGAACAAGTTATATCGCAAGTTGGTAGAATAAGGAAGACATTTCTTAAAGAAAAATACCGAAGCCAAAACTTAGACTATTTAGTCGAATTTTAATCGGAATTTTCAATACGACGCTACATCGGTTTGATAGGTTCGAATTAGTATAGTTTGTGTACACATTTATGAAATTTCTATTGAGTTCACAACAAAATATTCCACGTAGCGCTTTGTTCTTTCGTATCTGATCAATGAGGTTATACAGGCTAAACCAAATAAAAATAGGCTTCTTATTCACATCAGTGGATTAATTTGAAGAGTTCGCATCATTGTCAAGAACGTACCTGTCTCACAGTGCGTTCCGGTGTAACCGGCGACACAGGTACACGTGTACGAGTTGACAGCGTCAGTACATGTTGCTCCATTCAGACAAGGATTGCTGGCGCATTCGTCCATATCTGCAAACAAATCATTGTATATAAAATGTTAAAGGGTGTGGAAACATTGAGAATCTTAGGAGGTAAAAGTGTAATTGCCTGCACTTTGACAGGTCAGAAGATGTTATTTCAAAAGTTGGTAGAAAATGAAAGAAATTTCTTCTCAAAAATATTACCAAAGCCGTAACTTAGACTAAGTAATCGTTTTTTAATCGTAATTTTAAATACGACGCTACAGCAATTTGACAGGTTGGAATTACTACAGTTTGTGTACACATTTGTAAAATATATATTACTTGTCCACAAGAAGATATTTGAGATGGCGCCGTGTAACATCGCATCTGATGAACGAGTTTATAAAGGCTAAACCAATGAAAAATAGGCATCTTATTCTCATCAGTCGAGTTGTTTGAAGAGTTCGCATCATTGTCAAGAACGTACCTGTCTCACAGTGCGTTCCGGTGTAACCGGCGACACAGGTACACGTGTACGAGTTGACAGCGTCAGTACATGTTGCTCCATTCAAACAAGGATTACTGGCGCATTCGTCGATATCTGCAAACAAATAATTGCTTATAATAATTAAAAACAGTGTGCAAAATCTAAGATTCTTAGGAGGTAAAAGTGTAATTGCCTGCATTTTCTCAGTTCAGAACAAGTTATATCCCAAGTTGGTAGAATAAGGAAGACATTTCTTAAAGAAAAATACCGAAGCCAAAACTTAGACTATTTAGTCGACTTTTAATCGGAATTTTAAATACGGCGCTACATCGGTTTGATAGGTTCGAATTAGTATAGTTTGTGTACACATTTGTGAAATTTCTATTGAGTTCACAACAAAATATTCCACGTAGCGCCTTGTTTATTCTCGTCTGATCAATGAGGTTATACAGGCTGAACCAAATAAAAATAGGCTTCTTATTCACATCAGTGGATTAGTTTGAAGAGTTCGCATCATTGTCAAGAACGTACCTGTCTCACAGTGCGTTCCGGTGTAACCGGCGACACAGGTACACGTGTACGAGTTGACAGCGTCAGTACATGTTGCTCCATTCAGACAAGGATTGCTGGCGCATTCGTCGATATCTGCAAACAATTAATTGTATATAAAATGTTAAAGGGTGTGGAAACATTGAGATTCTTAGGAGGTAAAAGTGTAATTGCCAGCACTTTGACATTTCAGAAGATGTTATTTCAAAAGTTGGTAGAAAATGAAAGAAATTTCTTTTCAAAAATATTTCCAAAGCCGTAACTTAGACTAAGTAATCGTTTTTTAATCGTAATTTTAAATACGACGCTACAGCAATTTGACAGGTTGGAATTATTACAGTTTGTGTACACATTTGTAAAATATATATTACTTGTCCACAAGAAGATATTTGAGATGGCGCCGTGTAACATCGCATCTGATGAACGAGTTTATAAAGGCTAAATCAATGAAAAATAGGCTTCTTATTCTCATCAGTCGAGTTGTTTGAAGAGTTCGCATCATTGTCAAGAACGTACCTGTCTCACAGTGCGTTCCGGTGTAACCGGCGACACAGGTACACGTGTACGAGTTGACAGCGTCAGTACATGTTGCTCCATTCAAACAAGGATTACTGGCGCATTCGTCTATATCTGCAAACAAATAATTGCTTATAATAATTAAAAACAGTGTGCAAAATCTAAGATTCTTAGGAGGTAAAAGTGTAATTGCCTGCATTGTTCTCAGTTCAGAACAAGTTATATCGCAAGTTGGTAGAATAAGAAAGACATTTCTTAAAGAAAAATACCGAAGCCAAAACTTAGACTATTTAGTCGACTTTTAATCGGAATTTTAAATACGACGCTACATCGGTTTGACAGGTTCGAATTAGTATAGTTTGTGTACACATTTGTGAAATTTCTATTGAGTTCACAACAACATATTCCATGTAGCGCCTTGTTCTTTCGCATCTGATCAATGAGGTTATACAGGCTAAACCAAATAAAAATAGGCTTCTTATTCACATCAGTGGATTAGTTTGAAGAGTTCGCATCATTGTCAAGAACGTACCTGTCTCACAGTGCGTTCCGGTGTAACCGGCGACACAGGTACACGTGTACGAGTTGACAGCGTCAGTACATGTTGCTCCATTCAGACAAGGATTGCTGGCGCATTCGTCGATATCTGCACACAAATAATTGTATATCAAATGTTAAAGGGTGTGGAAACATTGAGATTCTTAGGAGGTAAAAGTGTAATTGCCAGCACTTTGACAGGTCAGAAGATGTTATTTCAAAAGTTGGTAGAAAATGAAAGAAATTTCTTCTCAAAAATATTACCAAAGCCGTAACTTAGACTAAGTAATCGTTTTTTAATCGTAATTTTAAATACGACGCTACAGCAATTTGACAGGTTGGAATTATTACAGTTTGTGTACACATTTGTAAAATATATATTACTTGTCCACAAGAAGATATTTGAGATGGCGCCGTGTAACATCGCATCTGATGAACGAGTTTATAAAGGCTAAACCAATGAAAAATAGGCTTCTTATTCTCTTCAGTCGAGTTGTTTGAAGAGTTCGCATCATTGTCAAGAACGTACCTGTCTCACAGTGCGTTCCGGTGTAACCGGCGACACAGGTACACGTGTACGAGTTGACAGCGTCAGTACATGTTGCTCCATTCAAACAAGGATTACTGGCGCATTCGTCGATATCTGCAAACAAATAATTGCTTATAATAATTAAAAACAATGTGCAAAATCTAAGATTCTTAGGAGGTAAAATTGTAATTGCCTGCATTTTTTCAGTTCAGAACAAGTTATATCGCAAGTTGGTAGAATAAGGAAGACATTTCTTAAAGAAAAATACCGAAGCCAAAACTTAGACTATTTAGTCGACTTTTAATC
>JAHLWY010001228.1:0-17560 GCA_020002185.1 Paraescarpia echinospica | reverse complement strand
CCAGGTACAACAACAATGATTCTGACACAGTGAACTGTATCCTTGTACACCATCAATGACAAATTCATAGTGAACAGTATCCCCGTACTACAAAAATGACTGTCACACAGTGAAAAGTATCCATTTAAACCGTCAATGACACTTACATATAGAAAAGTATCCCCGTACACGAACAATGACACATACAGTGAATAGTATCTCCATACACGAACAGTGACTCTTACACTGTGAACAGTATCCTTGTACACCATCAATGACACATACACATTGAACTGTACATCAACAATGGCTCTCCCACTTTGATCAGAATCCCCGTACACCAACAATGACTCTAAAATAGGGAACATTATAATAGTACACCAACAATGCCTATCACACAGTGAACAGTATCCGCGTACACCAACAATGACACTTACACCATTAACAGTATCTCTGTACATCAACAACGGCTCTCACACAGTGAACAGAATCCCCCTACACTAACAAAGAATGTTACAGAGTGAACAGTATTCCCGTTCACCAACAATGACACTTACAGAGAATAGTATTCCCGTACACCAACAGTGACTCTTACACATTGAACTGTATCCCCGTACCCCAACAAAGACTCTTACAGGGTGAACAGTATCCCCGTTCACCAACAATGACTCTCACACAGTGAAAAGTTTATCCAAACACCAACATTGACTCTTACACAGAGAACATTATCCCAGTAAACCAACAAAGAATCTTACAGAGTGAACAGTATCCCCGTACACCAACAGTGACTCTTACACATTGAACTGTATCCCCGTACACCAACAATGGCTCTCATAGAGTGAACAGTATCCCCGTACACTAACAGTGACTCTGACACAGTGAACAGTATCCCCGTACACCAACAACGGCTCTCATAGAGTGAACAGTATCCCCGTACACTAACAGTGACTCTGACACAGTGAACAGTATCCCCGTACACCAACAATGGCTCTCATAGAGTGAACAGTATCCCCGTACACTAAGAGTGACACTGACACAGTGAACAGTATCCCCGTACACCAACAATGGCTCTCATAGAGTGAACAGAATCCCCGTACACTAACAGTGACTCTGACACAGTGAACAGTATCCCCGTACACCAACAATGGCTCTCATAGAGTGAACAGTATCCCCGTACACTAACAGTACTCTGACACAGTGAACAGTATCCCCGTACACCAACAAAGACTCTTACAGGGTGAACAGTATCCCTGTTCACCAACAATGACTCTCACACAGTGAAAAGTTTATTCAAACACCAACATTGACTCTTACACAGTGAACATTATCCCCGCAAACCAACAATGACTCTCACACAGTGAACAGTATCCCCGTACATCAACAAAGACTCTCACACAGTGAACAGTATCCCCGTACACCAACAAAGACTCTCACAGAGTGAACAGTATCCCCGTACATCAACAAAGACTCTCACACAGTGAACAGTATCCCCGTACATCAACAAAGACTCTCACACAGTGAACAGTATCCCCGTACATCAACAAAGACTCTCACACAGTGAACAGTATCCCCGTACTCAAACAAAGACTTTTACACAGTGAACAGTATCCTCGTACACAAACAATGACTCTCACTCAGTAAACCGTATCCACGAACACCATCAATGAATCTTACACAGTGAACAATATCCCCGTTCACCAACAATGACTCTCACACAGTGAACAGTATTCCCGTACACCAAAATTAACATTCACACAGTGAACAGTATCCCCGTACACCAAGAATGACTCTCAAATAGTCACAAGTATCACCGTACATCAACGATGACTACCACAGAGTGAACAATATCCCCGTACACCAACAATGACTCTCACACAGTGACAAGTATCCTTGTACACCACCAATGAAACTTACACATTGAACTGTATCCCAGTACACCAAAAATGGCCCTCACACAGTGCACAGAATCCCTGTACACCAATAATTACTCTAAAATAGTGACCATTATAACAGAACACCAACAATGCCTATCACACAGTGAACAGTATCCGCGTACACCAACAATGACTCTCACACAGTGAACAGTATCCGCGTACACCAACAATGACTCTCACACAGTGAACAGTAAACTTGTACACAAAAAATTACATTCTATCATTGAACAGTATCGTACACCCAACAAATGGCTCTTAAACAGTGAACAGTATCCCCATACACCAACAATGACTCTTACATAGTGAACAGTATCCCCGTACACCAACAATGACTCTTACACAGTGAACAGTATCCCCGTACACCAACAATGACTCTTATATAGTGAACATTATTCCCTAACACCAACAATGACTCTTACACAGTGAACAGTATCCCCGTACACCAACAAAGATTCTTACAGAGTGAACAGTATCCCCGTCCACCAACAATGACTCTCACACAGAAAACAGTATCCCCGTACACCAACAATGACTTTGGTACCGTGAACAGTATCCAGGTACAACAGCAGTGATTCTGACACAGTGAACTGTATCCTTGTACACCAACATAGATTCTTAAAGAGTGAACAGTATCCCCGTACAACAACAATGACTCTCACACATTGAGCAGTATCCTTGAACACCATCAGTGACACATACACATTGAACAGTATCCAATAATACCAACAATGACTCTCACACAGTGAACAGTTTGAACGTACACCAACAATGACTCTGGTACCGTGAACAGTATCCATATACAACAACAATGATTCTGACACAGTGAACTGTATCCTTGTACACCAACAAAGATTCTTACAGAGTGAACAGTATCCCCGTACAACAACAATGACTCTCACACATTGAGCAGTATCCTTGAACACCATCAATGACACATACACAGTGAACAGTATCCAATAATACCAACAATGACTCTCACACAGCGAACAGTTTGAATGTACACCAACAATGACTCTGGTACCGTGAACAGTATCCAGGTACAACAACAATGATTCTGACACAGTGAACTGTATCCTTGTACACCATCAATGACAAATTCATAGTGAACAGTATACCCGTACTACAAAAATGACTGTCACACAGTGAAAAGTATCCATTTAAACCGTCAATGACACTTACACATAGAAAAGTATCCCCGTACACGAACAATGACACATACAGTGAATAGTATCTCCATACACGAACAGTGGCTCTTACACTGTGAACAGTATCCTTGTACACCATCAATGACACATACACATTGAACTGTACATCAACAATGGCTCTCACACTTTGATCAGAATCCCCGTACACCAACAATGACTCTTAAAATAGGGAACATTATAATAGTACACCAACAATGCCTATCACACAGTGAACAGTATCCGCGTACACCAACAATGACACTTACACCATTAGCAGTATCTCTGTACATCAACAACGGCTCTCACACAGTGAACAGAATCCCCGTACACTAACAAAGAATGTTACAGAGTGAACAGTATTCCCGTTCACCAACAATGACACTTACAGTGAATAGTATTCCCGTACACCAACAGTGACTCTTACACATTGAACTGTATCCCCGTACACCAACAAAGACTCTTACAGGGTGAACAGTATCCCCGTTCACCAACAATGACTCTCACACAGTGAAAAGTTTATCCAAACACCAACATTGACTCTTACACAGAGAACATTATCCACGTAAACCAACAAAGAATCTTACAGAGTGAACAATATTCCCGTTCACCAACAATGACACTTACAGTGAATAGTATCCCCGTACACCAACAGTGACTCTTACACATTGAACTGTATCCCCGTACACCAACAATGGCTCTCACAGAGTGAACAGTATCCCCGTACACTAACAGTGACTCTGACACAGTGAACAGTATCCCCGTACACCAACAACGGCTCTCATAGAGTGAACAGTATCCCCGTACACTAACAGTGACTCTGACACAGTGAACAGTATCCCCGTACACCAACAATGGCTCTCATAGAGTGAACAATATCCCCGTACACTAACAGTGACACTGACACAGTGAACAGTATCCCCGTACACAAACAAAAACTCTCACACAGTGAACAGTATCCCCGTACACCAACAAAGACTCTCACACAGTGAACAGTATCCCCGTACACCAACAAAGACTCTCACACAGTGAACAGTATCCCCGTACATCAACAAAGACTCTCACACAGTGAACAGTATCCCCGTACATCAACAAAGACTCTCACACAGTGAAAAGTATCCCCGTACATCAACAAAGACTCTCACACAGTGAACAGTATCCACGTACTCAAACAAAGACTTTTACACAGTGAACAGTATCCTCGTACACAAACAATGACTCTCACTCAGTAAACCGTATCCACGAACACCAACACTGAATCTTACACAGTGAACAATATCCCCGTTCACCAACAATGACTCTCACACAGTGAACAGTATTCCCGTACACCAAAATTAACATTCACACAGTGAACAGTATCCCCGTACTCCAAGAATGACTCTCAAATAGTCACAAGTATCACCGTACACCAACGATGACTACCACAGAGTGAACAATATCCCCGTACACCAACAATGACTCTCACACAGTGAAAAGTATCCTTGTACACCACCAATGAAACTTACACATTGAACTGTATCCCAGTACACCAAAAATGGCCCTCATACAGTGCACAGAATCCCTGTACACCAATAATTACTCTAAAATAGTGACCATTATAATAGAACACCAACAATGCCTATCACACAGTGAACAGTATCCGCGTACACCAACAAAGACTCTCACACAGTGAACAGTATCCGCGAACACCAACAATGACTCTCACACAGTCAACAGTAAACTTGTACACCAAAAATTACATTCTATCATTGAACAGTATCGTACACCCAACAATGGCTCTTAAACAGTGAACAGTATCCCCATACACCAACAATGACTCTTACATAGTGAACAGTATCCCCGTAAACCAACAATGACTCTTACACAGTGAACAGTATCCCCGTACACCAACAATGACTCTTATATAGTGAACATTATTCCCTAACACCAACAATGACTCTCACACATTGAGCAGTATCCTTGAACACCATCAGTGACACATACACATTGAACAGTATCCAATAATACCAACAATGACTCTCACACAGTGAACAGTTTGAACGTACACCAACAATGACTCTGGTACCGTGAACAGTATCCATGTACAACAACAATGATTCTGACACAGTGAACTGTATCCTTGTACACCAACAAAGATTCTTACAGAGTGAACAGTAACCCCGTACAACAACAATGACTCTCACACATTGAGCAGTATCCTTGAACACCATCAATGACCCAAACACAGTGAACAGTATCCAATAATACCAACAATGACTCTCACACAGCGAACAGTTTGAACGTACACCAACAATGACTCTGGTGCCGTGAACAGTATCCAGGTACAACAACAATGATTCTGACACAGTGAACTGTATCCTTGTACACCATCAATGACAAATTCATAGTGAACAGTATCCCCGTACTACAAAAATGACTGTCACACAGTGAAAAGTATCCATTTAAACCGTCAATGACACTTACACATAGAAAAGTATCCCCGTACACGAACAATGACACATACAGTGAATAGTATCTGCATACACGAACAGTGACTCTTACACTGTGAACAGTATCCTTGTACACCATCAATGACACATACACATTGAACTGTACATCAACAATGGCTCTCACACTTTGATCAGAATACCCGTACACCAACAATGACTCTAAAATAGGGAACATTATAATAGTACACCAACAATGCCTATCACACAGTGAACAGTATCCGCGTACACCAACAATGACACTTACACCATTAACAGTATCTCTGTACATCAACAACGGCTCTCACACAGTGAACAGAATCCCCGTACACTAACAAAGAATGTTACAGAGTGAACAGTATTCCCGTTCACCAACAATGACACTTACAGTGAATATTATTCCCGTACACCAACAGTGACTCTTACACATTGAACTGTATCCCCGTACACCAACAAAGACTCTTACAGGGTGAACAGTATCCCCGTTCACCAACAATTACTCTGACACAGTGAAAAGTTTATCCAAACACCAACATTGACTCTTACACAGAGAACATTATCCACGTAAACCAACAAAGAATCTTACAGAGTGAACAATATTCCCGTTCACCAACAATGACACTTACAGTGAATAGTATCCCCGTACACCAACAGTGACTCTTACACATTGAACTGTATCCCAGTACACCAACAATGGCTCTGATAGAGTGAACAGTATCCCCGTACACTAACAGTGACTCTGACACAGTGAACAGTATCCCCGTACACCGACAACGGCTCTCATAGAGTGAACAGTGTCCCCGTACACTAACAGTGACTCTGACACAGTGAACAGTATCCCCGTACACCAACAATGGCTCTCATAGAGTGAACAGTATCCCCGTACACTAACAGTGACACTGACACAGTGAACAGTATCCCCGTACACAAACAAAGACTCTCACACAGTGAACAGTATCCCCGTACACCAACAAAGACTCTCACACAGTGAACAGTATCCCCGTACACCAACAAAGACTCTCACACAGTGAACAGTATCCCCGTACATCAAAAAAGACTTTCACACAGTGAACAGTATCCTCGTACACCAACAAAGACTCTCACACAGTGAACAGTATCCCCGTACATCAACAAAGACTCTCACACAGTGAACAGTATCCACGTACTCAAACAAAGACTTTTACACAGTGAACAGTATCCTCGTACACAAACAATGACTCTCACTCAGTAAACCGTATCCACGAACACCAACAATGAATCTTACACAGTGAACAATATCCCAGTTCACCAACAATGACTCTCACACAGTGAACAGTATTCCCGTACACCAAGAATAACTCTCAAATAGTCACAAGTATCACCGTACACCAACGATGACTACCACAGAGTGAACAATATCCCCGTACACCAACAATGACTCTCACACAGTGAAAAGTATCCTTGTACACCACCAATGAAACTTACACATTGAACTGTATCCCAGTACACCAAAAATGGCTTCACACAGTGCACAGAATCCCTGTACACCAATAATTACTCTAAAATAGTGACCATTATAATAGAACACCAACAATGCCTATCACACAGTGAACAGTATCCGCGTACACCAACAAAGACTCTCACACAGTGAACAGTATCCGCGTACACCAACAATGACTCTCACACAGTGAACAGTAAACTTGTACACTAAAAATTACATTCTATCATTGAACAGTATCGTACACCCAACAATGGCTCTTAAACAGTGAACAGTATCCCCATACACCAACAATGACTCTTACACAGTGAACAGTATCCCCGTACACCAACAATGACTCTTACACAGTGAACAGTATCCCCGTACACCAACAATGACTCTTATATAGTGAACATTATTCCCTAACACCAACAATGACTCTTACACAGTGAACAGTATCCCCGTACACCAACAATGACTCTTACACAGTGAACATTATTCCCGTACACCAACAATGACTCTTCACAGTGAACAGTATCCCCCTACACCAACAAAGACTCTTACACAGTGAAAAGTATCCCCGTACACCAACAATGACTCTTCACAGGGAACAGTATCCCCCTACACCAACAAAGACTCTTACACAGTGAAAAGTATCCCCGTACAACAACAATGACTCTCACACATTGAGCAGTATCCTTGAACACCATCAATGACACATACACAGTGAACAGTATCCAATAATACCAACAATGACTCTCACACAGTGAACAGTTTTAACGTACACCAACAATGACTCTGGTACCGTGAACAGTATCCAGGTACAACAACAATGATTCTGACACAGTGAACTGTATCCTTGTACACCATCAATGACAAATTCATAGTGAACAGTATCCCCGTACTACAAAAATGACTGTCACACAGTGAAAAGTATCCATTTAAACCGTCAATGACACTTACACATAGAAAAGTATCCCCGTACACGAACAATGACACATACAGTGAATAGTATCTCCATACACGAACAGTGACTCTTACACTGTGAACAGTATCCTTGTACACCATCAATGACACATACACATTGAACTGTACATCAACAATGGCTCTCACACTTTGATCAGAATCCCCGTACACCAACAATGACTCTAAAATAGGGAACATTATAATAGTACACCAACAATGCCTATCACACAGTGAACAGTATCCGCGTACACCAACAATGACACTTACACCATTAACAGTATCACTGTACATCAACAACGGCTCTCACGCAGTGAACAGAATCCCCGTACACTAACAAAGAATGTTACAGAGTGAACAGTATTCCCGTTCACCAACAATGACACTTACAGTGAATAGTATCCCCGTACACCAACAGTGACTCTTACACATTGAACTGTATCCCCGTACACCAACAATGGCTCTCATAGAGTGAACAGTATCCCCGTACACTAACAGTGACTCTGACACAGTGAACAGTATCCCCGTACACCAACAACGGCTCACATAGAGTGAACAGTATCCCCGTACACTAACAGTGACTCTGACACAGTGAACAGTATCCCCGTACACCAACAATGGCTCTCATAGAGTGAACAGTATCCCCGTACACTAACAGTGACACTGACACAGTGAACAGTATCCCCGTACACCAACAATGGCTCTCATAGAGTGAACAGTATCCCCGTACACTAACAGTGACACTGACACAGTGAACAGTATCCCCGTACACAAACAAAGACTCTCACACATTGAACAGTATCCCCGTACACCAACAAAGACTCTCACACAGTGAACAGTATCCACGTACTCAAACAAAGACTTTTACACAGTGAACAGTATCCTCGTACACAAACAATGACTCTCACTCAGTAAACCGTATCCACGAACACCAACAATGAATCTTACACAGTGAACAATATCCCCGTTCACCAACAATGACTCTCACACAGTGAACAGTATTCCCGTACACCAAAATTAACATTCACACAGTGAACAGTATCCCCGTACACCAAGAATGACTCTCAAATAGTCACAAGTATCACCGTACACCAACGATGACTACCACAGAGTGAACAATATCCCCGTACACCAACAATGACTCTCACACAGTGAAAAGTATCCTTGTACACCACCAATGAAACTTACACATTAAACTGTATCCCAGTACACCAAAAATGGCCCTCACACAGTGCACAGAATCCCTGTACACCAATAATTACTCTAAAATAGTGACCATTATAATAGAACACCAACAATGCCTATCACACAGTGAACAGTCTCCGCGTACACCAACAAAGACTCTCACACAGTGAACAGTATCCGCGTACACCAGCAATGACTCTCACACAGTGAACAGTAAACTTGTACACCAAAAATTACATTCTATCGTTGAACAGTATCGTACACCCAACAATGGCTCTTAAACAGTGAACAGTATCCCCATACACCAACAATGACTCTTACACAGTGAACAGTATCCCCGTACACCAACAATGACTCTTACACAGTGAACAGTATCCCCGTACACCAACAATGACTCTTATATAGTGAACATTATTCCCTAACACCAACAATGACTCTTACACAGTGAACAGTATCCCCGTACACCAACAATGACTCTTACACAGTGAACATTATTCCCGTACACCAACAATGACTCTTCACAGTGAACAGTATCCCCCTACACCAACAAAGACTCTTACACAGTGAAAAGTATCCCCGTACACCAACAATGACTCTTCACAGTGAACAGTATCCCCCTACACAAACAAAGACTCTTACACAGTGAAAAGTATCCCCGTACAACAACAATGACTCTCACACATTGAGCAGTATCCTTGAACACCATCAATGACACATACACAGTGAACAGTATCCAATAATACCAACAATGACTCTCACACAGTGAACAGTTTGAACGTACACCAACAATGACTCTGGTACCGTGAACAGTATCCAGGTACAACAACAATGATTCTGACACAGTGAACTGTATCCTTGTACACCATCAATGACAAATTCATAGTGAACAGTATCCCCGTACTACAAAAATGACTGTCACACAGTGAAAAGTATCCATTTAAACCGTCAATGACACTTACACATAGAAAAGTATCCCCGTACACGAACAATGACACATACAGTGAATAGTATCTCCATACACGAACAGTGACTCTTACACTGTGAACAGTATCCTTGTACACCATCAATGACACATACACATTGAACTGTACATCAACAATGGCTCTCACACTTTGATCAGAATCCCCGTACACCAACAATGACTCTAAAATAGGGAACATTATAATAGTACACCAACAATGCCTATCACACAGTGAACAGTATCCGCGTACACCAACAATGACACTTACACCATTAACAGTATCTCTGTACATCAACAACGGCTCTCACACAGTGAACAGAATCCCCGTACACTAACAAAGAATGTTACAGAGTGAACAGTATTCCCGTTCACCAACAATGACACTTACAGTGAATAGTATTCCCGTACACCAACAGTGACTCTTACACATTGAACTGTATCCCCGTACACCAACAAAGACTCTTACAGGGTGAACAGTATCCCCGTTCACCAACAATGACTCTCACACAGTGAAAAGTTTATCCAAACACCAACATTGACTCTTACACAGAGAACATTATCCACGTAAACCAACAAAGAATCTTACAGAGTGAACAGTATTCCCGTTCACCAACAATGACACTTACAGTGAATAGTATCCCCGTACACCAACAGTGACTCTTACACATTGAACTGTATCCCCGTACACCAACAATGGCTCTCATAGAGTGAACAGTATCCCCGTACACTAACAGTGACTCTGACACAGTGAACAGTATCCCCGTACACCAACAACGGCTCTCATAGAGTGAACAGTATCCCCGTACACTAACAGTGACTCTGACACAGTGAACAGTATCCCCGTACACCAACAATGGCTCTCATAGAGTGAACAGTATTCCCGTACACCAAAATTAACATTCACACAGTGAACAGTATCCCCGTACACCAAGAATGACTCTCAAATAGTCACAAGTATCACCGTACACCAACGATGACTACCACACAGTGAACAGTATCCCCCTACACCAACAATGACTCTTACACAGTGAACAGTATCCCCGTACACCAACAAAGATTCTTACAGAGTGAACAGTATCCCCGTCCACCAACAATGACTCTCATACAGAAAACAGTATCCCCGTACACCAACAATGACTCTGGTACCGTGAACAGTATCCAGGTACAACAGCAGTGATTCTGACACAGTGAACTGTATCCTTGTACACCAACATAGATTCTTACAGAGTGAACAGTATCCCCGTACAACAACAATGACTATCACACATTGAGCAGTATCCTTGAACACCATCAGTGACACATACACATTGAACAGTATCCAATAATACCAACAATGACTCTCACACAGTGAACAGTTTGAACGTACACCAACAATGACTCTGGTACCGTGAACAGTATCCATGTACAACAACAATGATTCTGAAACAGTGAACTGTATCCTTGTACACCATCAATGACAAATTCATAGTGAACAGTATCCCCGTACTACAAAAATGACTGTCACACAGTGAAAAGTATCCATTTAAACCGTCAATGACACTTACACATAGAAAAGTATCCCCGTACACGAACAATGACACATACAGTGAATAGTATCTCCATACACGAACAGTGACTCTTACACTGTGAACAGTATCCTTGTACACCATCAATGACACATACACATTGAACTGTACATCAACAATGGCTCTCACACTTTGATCAGAATCCCCGTACACCAACAATGACTCTAAAATAGGGAACATTATAATAGTACACCAACAATGCCTATCACACAGTGAACAGTATCCGCGTACACCAACAATGACACTTACACCATTAACAGTATCTCTGTACATCAACAACGGCTCTCACACAGTGAATAGAATCCCCGTACACTAACAAAGAATGTTACAGAGTGAACAGTATTCCCGTTCACCAACAATGACACTTACAGTGAATAGTATTCCCGTACACCAACAGTGACTCTTACACATTGAACTGTATCCCCGTACACCAATAAAGACTCTTACAGGGTGAACAGTATCCCCGTTCACCAACAATGACTCTCACACAGTGAAAAGTTTATCCAAACACCAACATTGACTCTTACACAGAGAACATTATCCACGTAAACCAACAAAGAATCTTACAGAGTGAACAATATTCCCGTTCACCAACAATGACACTTACAGTGAATAGTATCCCCGTACACCAACAGTGACTCTTACACATTGAACTGTATCCCCGTACACCAACAATGGTTCTCATAGAGTGAACAGTATCCCCGTACACTAACAGTGACTCTGACACAGTGAACAGTATCCCCGTACACCAACAACGGCTCTCATAGAGTGAACAGTATCCCCGTACACTAACAGTGACTCTGACACAGTGAACAGTATCCCCGTACACCAACAATGGCTCTCATAGAGTGAACAGTATCCCCGTACACTAACAGTGACACTGACACAGTGAACAGTATCCCCGTACACAAACAAAGACTCTCACACATTGAACAGTATCCCCGTACACCAACAAAGACTCTCACACAGTGAACAGTATCCACGTACTCAAACAAAGACTTTTACACAGTGAACAGTATCCTCGTACACAAACAATGACTCTCACTCAGTAAACCGTATCCACGAACTCCAACAATGAATCTTACACAGTGAACAATATCCCCGTTCACCAACAATGACTCTCACACAGTGAACAGTATTCCCGTACACCAAAATTAACATTCACACAGTGAACAGTATCCCCGTACACCAAGAATGACTCTCAAATAGTCACAAGTATCCCCGTACACCAACGATGACTACCACAGAGTGAACAATATCCCCGTACACCAACAATGACTCTCACACAGTGAAAAGTATCCTTGTACACCACCAATGAAACTTACACATTAAACTGTATCCCAGTACACCAAAAATGGCCCTCACACAGTGCACAGAATCCCTGTACACCAATAATTACTCTAAAATAGTGACCATTATAATAGAACACCAACAATGCCTATCACACAGTGAACAGTCTCCGCGTACACCAACAAAGACTCTCACACAGTGAACAGTATCCGCGTACACCAGCAATGACTCTCACACAGTGAACAGTAAACTTGTACACCAAAAATTACATTCTATCGTTGAACAGTATCGTACACCCAACAATGGCTCTTAAACAGTGAACAGTATCCCCATACACCAACAATGACTCTTACACAGTGAACAGTATCCCCGTACACCAACAATGACTCTTACACAGTGAACAGTATCCCCGTACACCAACAATGACTCTTATATAGTGAACATTATTCCCTAACACCAACAATGACTCTTACACAGTGAACAGTATCCCCGTACACCAACAATGACTCTTACACAGTGAACATTATTCCCGTACACCAACAATGACTCTTCACAGTGAACAGTATCCCCTACACCAACAAAGACTCTTACACAGTGAAAAGTATCCCCGTACACCAACAATGACTCTTCACAGTGAACAGTATCCCCCTACACAAACAAAGACTCTTACACAGTGAAAAGTATCCCCGTACAACAACAATGACTCTCACACATTGAGCAGTATCCCCGTACACCAACAATGGCTCTCATAGAGTGAACAGTATCCCCGTACACTAACAGTGACTCTGACACAGTGAACAGTATCCCCGTACACCAACAAAGACTCTTACAGGGTGAACAGTATCCCTGTTCACCAACAATGACTCTCACACAGTGAAAAGTTTATGCAAACACCAACATTGACTCTTACACAGTGAACATTATCCCCGCAAACCAACAATGACTCTCACACAGTGAACAGTATCCCCGTACATCAACAAAGACTCTCACACTGTGAACAGTATCCCCGTACACCAACAAAGACTCTCACACAGTGAACAGTATCCCCGTACATCAACAAAGACTCTCACACAGTGAACAGTATCCCCGTACATCAACAAAGACTCTCACGCAGTGAACAGTATCCCCGTACATCAACAAAGACTCTCACACAGTGAACAGTATCCCCGTACTCAAACAAAGACTTTTACACAGTGAACAGTATCCTCGTACACAAACAATGACTCTCACTCAGTAAACCGTATCCACGAACACCAACAATGAATCTTACACAGTGAACAATATCCCCGTTCACCAACAATGACTCTCACACAGTGAACAGTATTCCCTTACACCAAAATTAACATTCACACAGTAAACAGTATCCCCGTACACCAAGAATGACTCTCAAATAGTCACAAGTATCACCGTACACCAACGAAGACTACCACAGAGTGAACAATATCCCCGTACACCAACAATGACTCTCACACAGTGAAAAGTATCCTTGTACACCACCAATGAAACTTACACATTGAACTGTATCCCAGTACACCAAAAATGGCCCTCACACAGTGCACAGAATCCCAGTACACCAATAATTACTCTAAAATAGTGACCATTATAATAGAACACCAACAATGCCTATCACACAGTGAACAGTATCCGCGTACACCAACAATGACTCTCTCACAGTGAACAGTATCCGCGTACACCAACAATGACTCTCACACAGTGAACAGTAAACTTGTACACCAAAAATTACATTCTATCATTGAACAGTATCGTACACCCAACAATGGCTCTTAAACAGTGAACAGTATCCCCATACACCAACAATGACTCTTACACAGTGAACAGTATCCCCGTACACCAACAATGACTCTTACACAGTGAACAGTATCCCCGTACACCAACAACGACTCTTATATAGTGAACATTATTCCCTATCACCAACAATGACTCTTACACAGTGAACAGTATCCCCGTACACCAACAATGACTCTTACACAGTGAACATTATTCCCGTACACCAACAATGACTCTTCAAAGTGAACAGTATCCCCCTACACCAACAAAGACTCTAACACAGTGAAAAGTATCCCCGTACACCAACAAAGACTCTTACACAGTGAACAGTATCCCCCTACACCAACAATGACTCTCAAACATTGAACAGTATCCCCCTACACCAACATTGACTCTTACACAGTGAACAGTATCCCCGTACATCAACATTGACTCTTACACAGTGAACAGTATCCCCGTACACCAACAAAGACTCTCACACAGTGAACAGTATCCCCCTACACCAACAAAGGCTCTCACACAGTGAACAGTATCCCCGTACACCAACAAAGACTCTCACACAGTGAACAGTATCCCCGTACATCAACAAAGACTCTCACACAGTGAACAGTATCCCCGTACATAAACAAAGACTCTCACACAGTGAACAGTATACCCGTACATCAACAAAGACTCTCACACAGTGAACAGTATCCTCGTACACCAACAAAGACTCTCACACAGTGAACAGTATCCCCGTACATCAACAAAGACTCTCACACAGTGAACAGTATCCCCGTACTCAAACAAAGACTCTTACACAGTGAACAGTATCCTCGTACACATACAATGACTCTCACTCAGTAAACCGTATCCACGAACACCAACAATGAATCTTATACAGTGAACAATATCCCCGTTCACCAACAATGACTCTCACACAGTGAACAGTATTCCCGTACACCAAAATTAACATTCACACAGTGAACAGTATCCCCGTACACCAAGAATGACTCTCAAATAGTCACCAGTATCACCGTACACCAACGATGACTACCACAGAGTGAACAATATCCCCGTACACCAACAATGACTCTCACACAGTGAAAAGTATCCTTGTACACCACCAATGAAACTTACACATTGAACTGTATTCCAGTACACCAAAAATGGCCCTCACACAGTGCACAGAATCTCCGTACACCAATAATTACTCTAAAATAGTGACCATTATGATAGAACACCAACAATGCCTATCACACAGTGAACAGTATCCGCGTACACCAACAATGACTCTCACACAGTGAACAGTATCCGCGTACACCAACAATGCCTATCACATAGTGAACAGTATCAGCGTACACCAACAATGACTCTCACACAGTGAACAGTAAACTTATACACCAAAAATTACATTCTATCATTGAACAGTATCCCTGTATACCCAACAATGGCTCTCAAACAGTGAACAGTATCCCCCTACACCAACAATGACTCTTACACAGTGAACAGAATCCCCGTACACCAACAATGACTCTTACACAGTGAACAGTATCCCCGCACACCAACAAAGACTTTCACATAGTGAACAGTATCCCCGTACACCAACAAAGACTCTCACACAGTGAACAGTATCCCCGTACACAAACAAAGACTCTTACACAGTGAATAATATCCCCCTACACCAACAAAGACTCTTACACAGTGAACAGTATCCCCCTACACCAACAATGACTCTTACACAGTGAACAGTATCCCCGGACACCAAAAATGACCCTCACACAGTGAACAGTATCCCCCTACACCAACAATGACTCTTACACAGTGAACAGTATCCCCGTACACCAACAAAGATTCTTACAGAGTGAACAGTATCCCCGTACAACAACAATGACTATCACACATTGAGCAGTATCCTTGAACACCATCAATGACACATACACAGTGAACAGTATCCAATAATACCAACAATGACTCTCACACAGTGAACAGTTTGAACGTACACCAACAATGACTCTGGTACCGTGAACAGTATCCAGGTACAACAACAATGATTCTGACACAGTGAACTGTATCCTTGTACACCATCAATGACAAATTCATAGTGAACAGTATCCCCGTACTACAAAAATGACTGTCACACAGTGAAAAGTATCCATTTAAACCGTCAATGACACTTACATATAGAAAAGTATCCCCGTACACGAACAATGACACATACAGTGAATAGTATCTCCATACACGAACAGTGACTCTTACACTGTGAACAGTATCCTTGTACACCATCAATGACACATACACATTGAACTGTACATCAACAATGGCTCTCACACTTTGATCAGAATCCCCGTACACCAACAATGACTCTAAAATAGGGAACATTATAATAGTACACCAACAATGCCTATCACACAGTGGACAGTATCCGCGTACACCAACAATGACACTTACACCATTAACAGTATCTCTGTACATCAACAACGGCTCTCACACAGTGAACAGAATCCCCGTACACTAACAAAGAATGTTACAGAGTGAACAGTATTCCCGTTCACCAACAATGACACTTACAGAGAATAGTATTCCCGTACACCAACAGTGACTCTTACACATTGAACTGTATCCCCGTACACCAACAAAGACTCTTACAGGGTGAACAGTATCCCCGTTCACCAACAATGACTCTCACACAGTGAAAAGTTTATCCAAACAACAACATTGACTCTTACACAGAGAACATTATCCCTGTAAACCAACAAAGAATCTTACAGAGTGAACAGTATTCCCGATCACCAACAATGACACTTACAGTGA
>JAHLWY010001227.1:0-25043 GCA_020002185.1 Paraescarpia echinospica | reverse complement strand
TATATAGTGTACGGATTGTTTATTTGTGTGGCATGTAGCCCTCACCTTGGATGTCGTAGATTAGCAGTTTGATGCACTGTATATATAGTGTACGGATTGTTTATTTGTGTGGCATATAGCCCTCACCTTTGATGTCGTAGATTAGCAGTTTGATGCACTGTGTATATATTGTACGGATTGTTTATTTGTGTTGCATATAGCCCTCACCTTTGATGTCGTAGATTAGTAGTTTGATGCACTGTGTATATAGTGTACGGATTGTTTATTTGTGTGACATGTAGCCCTCACCTTTGATGTCGTAGATTAGCAGTTTGATGCCCTGTGTATATATTGTACGGATTTTTTATTTGTGTGGCATATAGCCCTCACCTTTGATGTCGTAGATTAGCAGTTTGATGCACTGTATATATAGTGTACGGATTGTTTATTTGTGTGACATGTAGCCCTCACCTTTGATGTCGTAGTTTAGCAGTTTGATGCACTGTGTATATATTGTACGGATTGTTTATTTGTGTGGCATGTAGCCCTCACCTTTGATGGCGTATATTAGCAGTTTGATGCACTGTGTATATAGTGTACGGATTGTTTATTTGTGTGGCATGTAGCCTCATCTTTGATGTCGTAGATTAGCAGTTTGATGCACTGTATATATAGTGTACGGATTGTTTATTTGTGTGGCATGTAGCCCTCACCTTTGATGTCGTAAATTAGCAGTTTGATGCACTGTGTATATATTGTACGGATTGTTTATTTGTGTGGCATGTAGCCCTCACCTTTGATGTCGTAAATTAGCAGTTTGATGCACTGTGTATATATTGTACGGATTGTTTATTTGTGTGGCATGTAGCCCTCACCTTTGATGTCGTAGATTAGCAGTTTGATGCACTGTGTATATATTGTACGGATTGTTTATTTGTGTGGCATGTAGCCCTCACCTTTGATGTCGTAAATTAGCAGTTTGATGCACTGTGTATATATAGTACGGATTGTTTATTTGTGTGGCATGTAGCCCTCACCTTTGATGTCGTAGATTAGCAGTTTGATGCACTGTGTATATATTGTACGGATTGTTTATTTGTGTGGCATGTAGCCCTCACCTTTGATGTCGTAGATTAGCAGTTTGATGCACTGTATACATAGTGTACTGTTTGTTTATTTGTGTGGCAGGTAGCCCTCACCTTTGATGTCGTAGATTAGCAGTTTAATGCACTGTATATATAGTGTACTGATTGTTTATTTGTGTGACATGTAGCCCTCACCTTTGATGTCGTAGATTAGCAGTTTGATGCACTGTATATATAGTGTACGGATTGTTTATTTGTGTGGCATGTAGCCCTCACCTTGGATGTCGTAGATTAGCAGTTTGATGCACGGTGTATATATTGTACGAATTGTTCATTTGTGTGGCAGGTAGCCCTCACCTTTGATGTCGTAGATTAGTAGTTTGATGCACTGTATATATAGTGTACGGATTGTTTATTTGTGTGGCATGTAGCCCTCACCTTTGAAGTCGTAGATTAGCAGTTTGATGCACTGTATATATAGTGTACGGATTGTTTATTTGTGTGGCATGTAGCCCTCACCTTTGATGTCGTAGATTAGTAGTTTGATGCACTGTGTATATATTGTACTGATTGTTTATTTGTGTGGCATGTAGCGCTCACCTTTGATGTCGTAGATTAGCAGTTTGATGCACTGTGTATATGTTGTTCGGATTGTTTATTTGTGTGGCATGTAGCCTCACCTTTGATGTCGTAGATTAGTAGTTTGATGCACTGTATATATAGTGTACGGATTGTTTATTTGTGTGGCATGTAGCCATCACCTTTGATGTCGTAGATTAGCAGTTTGATGCACTGTGTATATATTGTACGGATTGTTTATTTGTGTGGCATGTAGCCCTCTCCTTGGATGTCGTAGATTAGCAGTTTGATGCACTGTATATATAGTGTACGAATTGTTTATTTGTGTGGCATATAGCCCTCACCTTTGATGTCGTAGATTAGCAGTTTGATGCACTGTGTATATATTGTACGGATTGTTTATTTGTGTGGCATATAGCCCTCACCTTTGATGTCGTAGATTAGTAGTTTGATGCACTGTGTATATAGTGTACGGATTGTTTATTTGTGTGACATGTAGCCCTCACCTTCGATGTCGTAGATTAGCAGTTTGATGCCCTGTGTATATATTGTACGGATTGTTTATTTGTGTGGCATATAGCCCTCACCTTTGATGTCGTAGATTAGCAGTTTGATGCACTGTATATATAGTGTACGGATTATTTATTTGTGTGACATGTAGCCCTCACCTTTGATGTCGTAGATTAGCAGTTTGATGCCCTGTGTATATATTGTACGAATTGTTTATTTGTGTGGCATATAGCCCTCACCTTTGATGTCGTAGATTAGCAGTTTGATGCACTGTATATATAGTGTACGGATTGTTTATTTGTGTGGCATGTAGCCCTCACCTTTGATGTCGTAAATTAGCAGTTTGATGCACTGTGTATATATTGTACGGATTGTTTATTTGTGTGGCATGTAGCCCTCACCTTTGATGTCGTAAATTACCAGTTTGATGCACTGTGTATATATTGTACGGATTGTTTATTTGTGTGGCATGTAGCCCTCACCTTTGATGTCGTAGATTAGCAGTTTGATGCACTGTGTATATATTGTACGAATTGTTTATTTGTGTGGCATGTAGCCCTCACCTTTGATGTCGTAAATTAGCAGTTTGATGCACTGTGTATATATAGTACGGATTGTTTATTTGTGTGGCATGTAGCCCTCACCTTTGATGTCGTAGATTAGCAGTTTGATGCACTGTATATATAGTGTACGATTGTTTATTTGTGTGCATGTAGCCCTCACCTTTGATGTCGTAGATTAGCAGTTTGATGCACTGTATATATAGTGTACGGATTGTTTATTTGTGTGGCATGTAGCCCTCACCTTTGATGTCGTAGATTAGCAGTTTGATGCACTGTGTATATATTGTACGGATTGTTTATTTGTGTGGCATGTAGCCTCACCTTTGATGTCGTAGATTAGTAGTTTGATGCACTGTATATATAGTGTACGGATTGTTTATTTGTGTATCATGTAGCCCTCACCTTTGATGTCGTAAATTAGCAGTTTGATGCACTGTATATATAGTGTACGGATTGTTTGTTTGTGTGGCATGTAGCCCTCACCTTTGATGTCGTAGATTAGCAGTTTGATGCACTGTGTATATATTGTACGGATTGTTTATTTGTGTGGCATATAGCCCTCACCTTTGATGTCGTAGATTAGTAGTTTGATGCACTGTATATATAGTGTACGGATTGTTTATTTTTTGTGACATGTAGCCCTCACCTTTGATGTCGTAGATTAGCAGTTTGATGCACTGTATATATATTGTACGGATTGTTTATTTGTGTGGCATATAGCCCTCAACTTTGATGTCGTAGATTAGCAGTTTGATGCACTGTATATATAGTGTACGGATTGTTTATTTGTGTGACATGTAGCCCTCACCTTTGATGTCGTAGACTAGTAGTTTGATGCACTGTATATATAGTGTACGGATTGTTTATTTGTGTGGCATGTAGCCCTCACCTTGGATGTCGTAGATTAGCAGTTTGATGCACTGTATATATAGTGTACGGATTGTTTATTTGTGTGGCATATAGCCCTCACCTTTGATGTCGTAGATTAGCAGTTTGATGCACTGTGTATATATTGTACGGATTGTTTATTTGTGTGGCATATAGCCCTCACCTTTGATGTCGTAGATTAGTAGTTTGATGCACTGTGTATATAGTGTACGGATTGTTTATTTGTGTGACATGTAGCCCTCACCTTTGATGTCGTAGATTAGCAGTTTGATGCCCTGTGTATATATTGTTCGGATTGTTTATTTGTGTGGCATATAGCCCTCACCTTTGATGTCGTAGATTAGCAGTTTGATGCACTGTATATATAGTGTACGGATTATTTATTTGTGTGACATGTAGCCCTCACCTTTGATGTCGTAGATTAGCAGTTTGATGCACTGTGTATATATTGTACAGATTGTTTATTTGTGTGGCATGTAGCCCTCACCTTTGATGGCGTATATTAGCAGTTTGCTGCACTGTGTATATAGTGTACGGATTGTTTATTTGTGTGGCATGTAGCCTCACCTTTGATGTCGTAGATTAGTAGTTTGATGCACTGTATATATAGTGTACGGATTGTTTATTTGTGTGGCATGTAGCCCTCACCTTTGATGTCGTAAATTAGCAGTTTGATGCACTGTGTATATATTGTACGGATTGTTTATTTGTGTGGCATGTAGCCCTCACCTTTGATGTCGTAAATTAGGAGTTTGATGCACTGTGTATATATTGTACGGATTGTTTATTTGTGTGGCATGTAGCCCTCACCTTTGATGTCGTAGATTAGCAGTTTGATGCACTGTGTATATATTGTACGGATTGTTTATTTGTGTGGCATGTAGCCCTCACCTTTGATGTCGTAAATTAGCAGTTTGATGCACTGTGTATATATAGTACGGATTGTTTATTTGTGTGGCATGTAGCCCTCACCTTTGATGTCGTAGATTAGCAGTTTGATGCACTGTGTATATATTGTACGGATTGTTTATTTGTGTGGCATGTAGCCCTCACCTTTGATGTCGTAGATTAGCAGTTTGATGCACTGTATACATAGTGTACTGATTGTTTATTTGTGTGGCAGGTAGCCCTCACCTTTGATGTCGTAGATTAGCAGTTTAATGCACTGTATATATAGTGTACTGATTGTTTATTTGTGTGACATATAGCCCTCACCTTTGATGTCGTAGATTAGCAGTTTGATGCACTGTATATATAGTGTACGGATTGTTTATTTGTGTGGCATGTAGCCCTCACCTTGGATGTCGTAGATTAGCAGTTTGATGCACGGTGTATATATTGTACGAATTGTTCATTTGTGTGGCAGGTAGCCCTCACCTTTGATGTCGTAGATTAGTAGTTTGATGCACTGTATATATAGTGTACGGATTGTTTATTTGTGTGGCATGTAGCCCTCACCTTTGATGTCGTAGATTAGCAGTTTGATGCACTGTATATATAGTGTACGGATTGTTTATTTGTGTGGCATGTAGCCCTCACCTTTGATGTCGTAGATTAGTAGTTTGATGCACTGTGTATATATTGTACTGATTGTTTATTTGTGTGGCATGTAGCGCTCACCTTTGATGTCGTAGATTAGCAGTTTGATGCACTGTGTATATGTTGTTCGGATTGTTTATTTGTGTGGCATGTAGCCTCACCTTTGATGTCGTAGATTAGTAGTTGATGCACTGTATATATAGTGTACGGATTGTTTATTTGTGTGGCATGTAGCCATCACCTTTGATGTCGTAGATTAGCAGTTTGATGCACTGTGTATATATTGTACGGATTGTTTATTTGTGTGGCATGTAGCCCTCTCCTTGGATGTCGTAGATTAGCAGTTTGATGCACTGTGTATATAGTGTACGGATTGTTTATTTGTGTGGCATATAGCCCTCACCTTTGATGTCGTAGATTAGCAGTTTGATGCACTGTGTATATATTGTACGGATTGTTTATTTGTGTGGCATATAGCCCTCACCTTTGATGTCGTAGATTAGTAGTTTGATGCACTGTGTATATAGTGTACGGATTGTTTATTTGTGTGACATGTAGCCCTCACCTTTGATGTCGTAGATTAGCAGTTTGATGCCCTGTGTACATATTGTACGGATTGTTTATTTGTGTGGCATATAGCCCTCACCTTTGATGTCGTAGATTAGCAGTTTGATGCACTGTATATATAGTGTACGGATTATTTATTTGTGTGACATGTAGCCCTCACCTTTGATGTCGTAGATTAGCAGTTTGATGCACTGTGTATATATTGTACAGATTGTTTATTTGTGTGGCATGTAGCCCTCACCTTTGATGGCGTATATTAGCAGTTTGCTGCACTGTGTATATAGTGTACGGATTGTTTATTTGTGTGGCATGTAGCCCTCACCTTTGATGTCGTAGATTTGCAGTTTGATGCACTGTATATATAGTATAGTGTACGGATTGTTTATTTGTGTGGCATGTAGCCCTCACCTTTGATGTCGTAGATTAGCAGTTTGATGCACTGTGTATATATTGTACGGATTGTTTATTTGTGTGGCATATAGCCCTCACCTTTGATGTCGTAGATTAGTAGTTTGATGCACTGTATATATAGTGTACGGATTGTTTATTTGTGTGACATGTAGCCCTCACCTTTGATGTCGTAGATTAGCAGTTTGATGCACTGTGTATATATTGTACGGATTGTTTATTTGTGGCATATAGCCCCCACCTTGATGTCGTAGATTAGCAGTTTGATGTAACTCGTATATATAGTGTACAGATTGTTTATTTCCAGTGACATGTAGCCCCTCACCTTGATGTCGTAGATTAGTAGTTTGGATGCACTGTATATAGTGTACGGATTGTTTATCGGTGTGGTATGTAGCCCTCACCTTTGATGTCGTAGATTAGCAGTTTGATGCACTGTATATATAGTGTATTTGGATTGTTTATTTGTGTGGCATGTAGCCCTCACCTTTGATGTCGTAGATTAGTAGTTTGATGCACTGTGTATATATTGTACTGATTGTTTATTTGTGTGGCATGTAGCCCTCACCTTTGATGTCGTAAATTAGCAGTTTGATGCACTGTGTATATATTGCACGGATTGTTTATTTGTGTGGCATGTAGCCCTCACCTTTGATGTCGTAGATTAGCAGTTTGATGCACTGTGTATATATTGTACGGATTGTTTATTTGTGTGGCATGTAGCCCTCACCTTTGATGTCGTAAATTAGCAGTTTGATGCACTGTGTATATATAGTACGGATTGTTTATTTGTGTGGCATGTAGCCCTCACCTTTGATGTCGTAGATTAGCAGTTTGATGCACTGTGTATATATTGTACGGATTGTTTATTTGTGTGGCATGTAGCCTCACCTTTGATGTCGTAGATTAGTAGTTTGATGCACTGTATATATAGTGTACGGATTGTTTATTTGTGTATCATGTAGCCCTCACCTTTGATGTCGTAGATTAGTAGTTTGATGCACTGTATATATAGTGTACGGATTGTTTATTTGTGTGACATGTAGCCCTCACCTTTGATGTCGTAGATTAGCAGTTTAATGCACTGTGTATATATTGTACGGATTGTTTATTTGTGTGGCATATAGCCCTCACCTTTGATGTCGTAGATTAGCAGTTTGATGCACTGTATATATAGTGTACGGATTGTTTATTTGTGTGACATGTAGCCCTCACCTTTGATGTCGTAGATTAGCAGTTTGATGCACTGTATATATATTGTACGGATTGTTTATTTGTGTGGCATATAGCCCTCAACTTTGATGTCGTAGATTAGCTGTTTGATGCACTGTATATATAGTGTACGGATTGTTTATTTGTGTGGCATGTAGCCCTCACCTTTGATGTCGTAGATTAGTAGTTTGATGCACTGTATATATAGTGTACGGATTGTTTATTTGTGTGGCATGTAGCCCTCACCTTGGATGTCGTAGATTAGCAGTTTGATGCACTGTATATATAGTGTACGGATTGTTTATTTGTGTGGCATATAGCCCTCACCTTTGATGTCGTAGATTAGCAGTTTGATGCACTGTGTATATATTGTACGGATTGTTTATTTGTGTGGCATATAGCCCTCACCTTTGATGTCGTAGATTAGTAGTTTGATGCACTGTGTATATAGTGTACGGATTGTTTATTTGTGTGGCATGTAGCCCTCACCTTTGATGTCGTAGATTAGCAGTTTGATGCCCTGTGTATATATTGTACGGATTGTTTATTTGTGTGGCATATAGCCCTCACCTTTGATGTCGTAGATTAGCAGTTTGGTGCACTGTATATATAGTGTACGGATTATTTATTTGTGTGACATGTAGCCCTCACCTTTGATGTCGTAGATTAGCAGTTTGATGCACTGTGTATATATTGTACGGATTGTTTATTTGTGTGGCATGTAGCCCTCACCTTTGATGGCGTATATTAGCAGTTTGCTGCACTGTGTATATAGTGTACGGATTGTTTATTTGTGTGGCATGTAGCCTCACCTTTGATGTCGTAGATTAGTAGTTTGATGCACTGTATATATAGTGTACGGATTGTTTATTTGTGTGGCATGTAGCCCTCACCTTTGATGTCATAAATTAGCAGTTTGATGCACTGTGTATATATTGTACGGATTGTTTATTTGTGTGGCATGTAGCCCTCACCTTTGATGTCGTAAATTAGGAGTTTGATGCACTGTGTATATATTGTACGGATTGTTTATTTGTGTGGCATATAGCCCTCACCTTTGATGTCGTAGATTAGCAGTTTGATGCACTGTATATATAGTGTACAGATTGTTTATTTGTGTGACATGTAGCCCTCACCTTTGATGTCGTAGATTAGTAGTTTGATGCACTGTATATATAGTGTACGGATTGTTTATTTGTGTGGCATGTAGCCCTCACCTTGGATGTCGTAGATTAGCAGTTTGATGCACTGTATATATAGTGTACGGATTGTTTATTTGTGTGGCATATAGCCCTCACCTTTGATGTCGTAGATTAGCAGTTTGATGCACTGTGTATATATTCTACGGATTGTTTATTTGTGTGGCATATAGCCCTCACCTTTGATGTCGTAGATTAGTAGTTTGATGCACTGTGTATATAGTGTACGGATTGTTTATTTGTGTGACATGTAGCCCTCACCTTTGATGTCGTAGATTAGCAGTTTGATGCCCTGTGTATATATTGTACGGATTGTTTATTTGTGTGGCATATAGCCCTCACCTTTGATGTCGTAGATTAGCAGTTTGATGCACTGTATATATAGTGTACGGATTGTTAATTTGTGTGGCATGTAGCCCTCACCTTTGATGTCGTAAATTAGCAGTTTGATGCACTGTGTATATATTGTACGGATTGTTTATTTGTGTGGCATGTAGCCCTCACCTTTGATGTCGTAAATTAGCAGTTTGATGCACTGTGTATATATTGTACGCATTGTTTATTTGTGTGGCATGTAGCCCTCACCTTTGATGTCGTAGATTAGCAGTTTGATGCACTGTGTATATATTGTACGGATTGTTTATTTGTGTGGCATGTAGCCCTCACCTTTGATGTCGTAAATTAGCAGTTTGATGCACTGTGTATATATAGTACGGATTGTTTATTTGTGTGGCATGTAGCCCTCACCTTTGATGTCGTAGATTAGCAGTTTGATGCACTGTGTATATATTGTACGGATTGTTTATTTGTGTGGCATGTAGCCTCTCCTTTGATGTCGTAGATTAGTAGTTTGATGCACTGTATATATAGTGTACGGATTGTTTATTTGTGTATCATGTAGCCCTCACCTTTGATGTCGTAGATTAGCAGTTTGATGCACTGTATATATAGTGTACGGATTGTTTATTTGTGTGGCATGTAGCCCTCACCTTTGATGTCGTAGATTAGCAGTTTGATGCACTGTGTATATATTGTACGGATTGTTTATTTGTGTGGCATATAGCCCTCACCTTTGATGTCGTAGATTAGTAGTTTGATGCACTGTATATATAGTGTACGGATTGTTTATTTGTGTGACATGTAGCCCTCACCTTTGATGTCGTAGATTAGCAGTTTGATGCACTGTATATATATTGTACGGATTGTTTATTTGTGTGGCATATAGCCCTCAACTTTGATGTCGTAGATTAGCAGTTTGATGCACTGTATATATAGTGTACGGATTGTTTATTTGTGTGACATGTAGCCCTCACCTTTGATGTCGTAGATTAGTAGTTTGATGCACTGTATATATAGTGTACGGATTGTTTATTTGTGTGGCATGTAGCCCTCACCTTGGATGTCGTAGATTAGCAGTTTGATGCACTGTATATATAGTGTACGGATTGTTTATTTGTGTGGCATATAGCCCTCACCTTTGATGTCGTAGATTAGCAGTTTGATGCACTGTGTATATATTGTACGGATTGTTTATTTGTGTGGCATATAGCCCTCACCTTTGATGTCGTAGATTAGTAGTTTGATGCACTGTGTATATAGTGTACGGATTGTTTATTTGTGTGACATGTAGCCCTCACCTTTGATGTCGTAGATTAGCAGTTTGATGCCCTGTGTATATATTGTACGGATTGTTTATTTGTGTGGCATATAGCCCTCACCTTTGATGTCGTAGATTAGCAGTTTGGTGCACTGTATATATAGTGTACGGATTATTTATTTGTGTGACATGTAGCCCTCACCTTTGATGTCGTAGATTAGCAGTTTGATGCATTGTGTATATATTGTACGGATTGTTTATTTGTGTGGCATGTAGCCCTCACCTTTGATGGCGTATATTAGCAGTTTGATGCACTGTGTATATAGTGTACGGATTGTTTATTTGTGTGGCATGTAGCCTCACCTTTGATGTCGTAGATTAGTAGTTTGATGCACTGTATATATAGTGTACGGATTGTTTATTTGTGTGGCATGTAGCCCTCACCTTTGATGTCGTAAATTAGCAGTTTGATGCACTGTGTATATATTGTACGGATTGTTTATTTGTGTGGCATGTAGCCCTCACCTTTGATGTCGTAAATTAGGAGTTTGATGCACTGTGTATATATTGTACGGATTGTTTATTTGTGTGGCATGTAGCCCTCACCTTTGATGTCGTAGATTAGCAGTTTGATGCACTGTGTATATATTGTACGGATTGTTTATTTGTGTGGCATGTAGCCCTCACCTTTGATGTCGTAAATTAGCAGTTTGATGCACTGTGTATATATAGTACGGATTGTTTATTTATGTGGCATGTAGCCCTCACCTTTGATGTCGTAGATTAGCAGTTTGATGCACTGTGTATATATTGTACGGATTGTTTATTTGTGTGGCATGTAGCCCTCACCTTTGATGTCGTAGATTAGCAGTTTGATGCACTGTATACATAGTGTACTGATTGTTTATTAATGTGGCAGGTAGCCCTCACCTTTGATGTCGTAGATTAGCAGTTTAATGCACTGTATATATAGTGTACTGATTGTTTATTTGTGTGACATGTAGCCCTCACCTTTGATGTCGTAGATTAGCAGTTTGATGCACTGTATATATAGTGTACGGATTGTTTATTTGTGTGGCATGTAGCCCTCACCTTGGATGTCGTAGATTAGCAGTTTGATGCACGGTGTATATATTGTACGAATTGTTCATTTGTGTGGCAGGTAGCCCTCACCTTTGATGTCGTAGATTAGTAGTTTGATGCACTGTATATATAGTGTACGGATTGTTTATTTGTGTGGCATGTAGCCCTCACCTTTGATGTCGTAGATTAGCAGTTTGATGCACTGTATATATAGTGTACGGATTGTTTATTTGTGTGGCATGTAGCCCTCACCTTTGATGTCGTAGATTAGTAGTTTGATGCACTGTGTATATAATGTACGGATTGTTTATTTGTGTGACATGTAGCCCTCACCTTTGATGTCGTAGATTAGCAGTTTGATGCCCTGTGTATATATTGTACGGATTGTTTATTTGTGTGGCATATAGCCCTCACCTTTGATGTCGTAGATTAGTAGTTTGATGCACTGTATATATAGTGTACGGATTGTTTATTTGTGTGACATGTAGCCCTCACCTTTGATGTCGTAGATTAGCAGTTTGATGCACTGTGTATATATTGTACGAATTGTTTATTTGTGTGGCATGTAGCCCTCACCTTTGATGTCGTAAATTAGCAGTTTGATGCACTGTGTATATATTGTACGGATTGTTTATTTGTGTGGCATGTAGCCCTCACCTTTGATGTCGTAGATTAGCAGTTTGATGCACTGTGTATATATTGTACGGATTGTTTATTTGTGTGGCATGTAGCCCTCACCCTTGATGTCGTAAATTAGCAGTTTGATGCACTGTGTATATATAGTACGGATTGTTTATTTGTGTGGCATGTAGCCCTCACCTTTGATGTCGTAGATTAGCAGTTTGATGCACTGTGTATATGTTGTACGGATTGTTTATTTGTGTGGCATGTAGCCTCACCTTTGATGTCGTAGATTAGTAGTTTGATGCACTGTATATATAGTGTACGGATTGTTTATTTGTGTATCATGTAGCCCTCACCTTTGATGTCGTAGATTAGTAGTTTGATGCACTGTATATATAGTGTACGGATTGTTTATTTGTGTGGCATGTAGCCCTCACCTTTGATGTCGTAAATTAGCAGTTTGATGCACTGTGTATATATTGTACGGATTGTTTATTTGTGTGGCATGTAGCCCTCACCTTTGATGTCGTAGATTAGCAGTTTGATGCACTGTATATATAGTGTACGGATTGTTTATTTGTGTGGCATGTAGCCCTCACCTTTGATGTCGTAGATTAGTAGTTTGATGCACTGTGTATATATTGTACTAATTGTTTATTTGTGTGGCATGTAGCGCTCACCTTTGATGTCGTAGATTAGCAGTTTGATGCACTGTGTATATGTTGTACGGATTGTTTATTTGTGTGGCATGTAGCCTCACCTTTGATGTCGTAGATTAGTAGTTTGATGCACTGTATATATAGTGTACGGATTGTTTATTTGTGTGGCATGTAGCCCTCACCTTTGATGTCGTAGATTAGCAGTTTGATGCACTGTATATATAGTGTACGGATTGTTTATTTGTGTGGCATACAGCCCTCACCTTTGATGTCGTAGATTAGCAGTTTGATGCACTGTGTATATATTGTACGGATTGTTTATTTGTGTGGCATATAGCCCTCACCTTTGATGTCGTAGATTAGTAGTTTGATGCACTGTATATATAGTGTACGGATTGTTTATTTGTGTGACATGTAGCCCTCACCTTTGATGTCGTAGATTAGCAGTTTGATGCACTGTATATATATTGTACGGATTGTTTATTTGTGTGGCATATAGCCCTCAACTTTGATGTCGTAGATTAGCAGTTTGATGCACTGTATATATAGTGTACGGATTGTTTATTTGTGTGACATGTAGCCCTCACCTTTGATGTCGTAGATTAGTAGTTTGATGCACTGTATATATAGTGTACGGATTGTTTATTTGTGTGGCATGTAGCCCTCACCTTGGATGTCGTAGATTAGCAGTTTGATGCACTGTATATATAGTGTACGGATTGTTTATTTGTGTGGCATGTAGCCCTCACCTTTGATGTCGTAGACTAGCAGTTTGATGCATTGTATATATATTGTACTGATTGTTTATTTGTGTGGCATGTAGCCTTCACCTTTGATGTCGTAGATTAGTAGTTTGATGCACTGTATATATAGTGTACGGATTGTTTATTTGTGTGGCATGTAGCCCTCACCTTTGTTGTCGTAGACTAGCAGTTTGATGCACTGTATATATAGTGTACTGATTGTTTATTTGTGTGGCATGTAGCCCTCACCTTTGATGTCGTAGATTAGCAGTTTGATGCACTGTATATATAGTGTACGGATTGTTTATTTGTGTGGCAGGTAGCCCTCACCTTTGATGTCGTAGATTAGCAGTTTGATGCACTGTATATATAGTGTACTGATTGTTTATTTGTGTGACATGTAGCCCTCACCTTTGATGTCGTAGATTAGCATTTTGATGCACTGTATATATAGTGTACTGATTGTTTATTTGTGTGGCAGATAGACCTCACCTTTGATGTCGTAGATTAGCAGTTTGAAGCGCTGTATATATAGTGTACTGATTGTTTATTTGTGTGGCATGTAGCCCTCACATTTGATGTCGAAGATTAGCAGTTTGATGCACTGTATATATAGTGTACTGATTGTTTATTTGTGTGGCAGGTAGCCCTCACCTTTGATGTCGTAGATTAGCAGTTTGATGCACTGTATATATAGTGTACTGATTGTTTATTTGTGTGGCATGTAGCCCTCACCTTTGATGTCGTAGATTAGCAGTTTAATGCACTGTATATATAGTGTACTGATTGTTTATTTGTGTGACATGTAGCCCTCACCTTTGATGTCGTAGATTAGTAGTTTGATGCACTGTATATATAGTGTACGGATTGTTTATTTGTGTGACATGTAGCCCTCACCTTGGATGTCGTAGATTAGCAGTTTGATGCACTGTATATATAGTGTACGGATTGTTTATTTGTGTGGCATATAGCCCTCACCTTTGATGTCGTAGATTAGCAGTTTGATGCACTGTGTATATAGTGTACGGATTGTTTATTTGTGTGGGCAGGCAGCCCTCACCTTGATGTCGTAGATTAGCAGTTTGATGCACTGTATATATAGTGCAATGGATTTGTTTATTTCCAGTGGCATGTAGCCCCACCTTGATGTAGACGCTGTGCCTGGATGCAACTGTATACATAGGCGTACGGATTGCTTCATTTGTGCGGCATGTAGCCCCACCCTTGATGTCGTAGATTAGTAGTTTGACACCGTGTATATATTGGGTAAATTGATTGCTTCATTTGTGGCATGGGCGCTCACCTTGATGCTCTAGGATTAGCAGTTTGATGCACCGTGTATATGTTGTAATGGATTGTTTATTTGTGTGGCATGTAGCCTCACCTTTGATGTCGTAGATTAGTAGTTTGATGCACTGTATATATAGTGTACGGATTGTTTATTTGTGTGACATGTAGCCCTCACCTTTGATGTCGTAGATTAGCAGTTTGATGCACTGTGTATATATTGTACGGATTGTTTATTTTTGTGGCATGTAGCCCTCTCCTTGGATGTCGTAGATTAGCAGTTTGATGCACTGTATATATAGTGTACGGATTGTTTATTTGTGTGGCATATAGCCCTCACCTTTGATGTCGTAGATTAGCAGTTTGATGCACTGTGTATATATTGTACGGATTGTTTATTTGTGTGGCATATAGCCCTCACCTTTGATGTCGTAGATTAGTAGTTTGATGCACTGTGTATATAGTGTACGGATTGTTTATTTGTGTGACATGTAGCCCTCACCTTTGATGTCGTAGATTAGCAGTTTGATGCCCTGTGTATATATTGTACGGATTGTTTATTTGTGTGGCATATAGCCCTCACCTTTGATGTCGTAGATTAGCAGTTTGATGCACTGTATATATAGTGTACGGATTATTTATTTGTGTGACATGTAGCCCTCACCTTTGATGTCGTAGATTAGCAGTTTGATGCACTGTGTATATATTGTACGGATTGTTTATTTGTGTGGCATGTAGCCCTCACCTTTGATGGCGTATATTAGCAGTTTGATGCACTGTGTATATAGTGTACGGATTGTTTATTTGTGTGGCATGTAGCCTCACCTTTGATGTCGTAGATTAGTAGTTTGATGCACTGTATATATAGTGTACGGATTGTTTATTTGTGTGGCATGTAGCCCTCACCTTTGATGTCGTAAATTAGCAGTTTGATGCACTGTGTATATATTGTACGGATTGTTTATTTGTGTGGCATGTAGCCCTCACCTTTGATGTCGTAAATTAGCAGTTTGATGCACTGTGTATATATTGTACGGATTGTTTATTTGTGTGGCATGTAGCCCTCACCTTTGATGTCGTAGATTAGCAGTTTGATGCACTGTGTATATATTGTACGGATTGTTTATTTGTGTGGCATGTAGCCCTCACCTTTGATGTCGTAGATTAGTAGTTTGATGCACTGTGTATATATTGTACTGATTGTTTATTTGTGTGGCATGTAGCCCTCAACTTTGATGTCGTAAATTAGCAGTTTGATGCACTGTGTATATATTGTACGGATTGTTTATTTGTGTGGCTTGTAGCCCACACCTTTGATGTCGTAGATTAGCAGTTTGATGCACTGTATATATAATGTACGGATTGTTTATTTTTGTGGCATGTAGCCTCACCTTTGATGTCGTAGATTAGTAGTTTGATGCACTGTATATATATAGTGTACGGATTGTTTATTTGTGTGGCATGTAGCCCTCACCTTTGATGTCGTAGACTAGCAGTTTGATGCATTGTATATATATTGTACTGATTGTTTATTTGTGTGGCATGTAGCCTTCACCTTTGATGTCGTAGATTAGTAGTTTGATGCACTGTATATATAGTGTACGGATTGTTTATTTGTGTGGCATGTAGCCCTCACCTTTGTTGTCGTAGACTAGCAGTTTGATGCAATGTATATATAGTGTACTGATAGTTTATTTGTGTGGCATGTAGCCCTCACCTTTGATGTCGTAGATTAGCAGTTTGATGCACTGTATATATATTGTGTACTGATTGTTTATTCGTGTGGCAGGTAGCCCTCACCTTTGATGTCGTAGATTAGCAGTTTGATGCACTGTATATATAGTGTACTGATTGTTTATTTGTGTGGCATGTAGCCCTCACCTTTGATGTCGTAGATTAGCAGTTTGATGCACTGTATATATAGTGTACGGATTGTTTATTTGTGTGGCAGGTAGCCCTCACCTTTGATGTCGTAGATTAGCAGTTTGATGCACTGTATATATAGTGTACTGATTGTTTATATGTGTGACATGTAGCCCTCACCTTTGATGTCGTAGATTAGCATTTTGATGCACTGTATATATAGTGTACTGATTGTTTATTTGTGTGGCAGGTAGCCCTCACCTTTGATGTCGTAGATTAGCAGTTTGAAGCGCTGTATATATAGTGTACTGATTGTTTATTTGTGTGGCATGTAGCCCTCACATTTGATGTCGAAGATTAGCAGTTTGATGCACTGTATATATAGTGTACTGATTGTTTATTTGTGTGGCAGGTAGCCCTCACCTTTGATGTCGTAGATTAGCAGTTTGATGCACTGTATATATAGTGTACTGATTGTTTATTTGTGTGGCAGGTAGCCCTCACCTTTGATGTCGTAGATTAGCAGTTTGATGCACTGTATATATAGTGTACTGATTGTTTATTTGTGTGACATGTAGCCCTCACCTTTGATGTGGTAGATTAGCAGTTTGATGCACTGTATATATAGTGTACGGATTGTTTATTTGTGTGGCATGTAGCCCTCACCTTGGATGTCGTAGATTAGCAGTTTGATGCACGGTGTATATATTGTACGAATTGTTCATTTGTGTGGCAGGTAGCCCTCACCTTTGATGTCGTAGATTAGTAGTTTGATGCACTGTATATATAGTGTACGGATTGTTTATTTGTGTGGCATGTAGCCCTCACCTTTGATGTCGTAGATTAGCAGTTTGATGCACTGTATATATAGTGTACGGATTGTTTATTTGTGTGGCATGTAGCCCTCACCTTTGATGTCGTAGATTAGTAGTTTGATGCACTGTGTATATATTGTACTGATTGTTTATTTGTGTGGCATGTAGCGCTCACCTTTGATGTCGTAGATTAGCAGTTTGATGCACTGTGTATATGTTGTACGGATTGTTTATTTGTGTGGCATGTAGCCTCACCTTTGATGTCGTAGATTAGTAGTTTGATGCACTGTATATATAGTGTACGGATTGTTTATTTGTGTGGCATGTAGCCCTCACCTTTGATGTCGTAGATTAGCAGTTTGATGCACTGTATATATAGTGTACGGATTGTTTATTTGTGTGGCATGTAGCCCTCACCTTTGATGTCGTAGATTAGCAGTTTGATGCACTGTGTATATATTGTACGGATTGTTTATTTGTGTGGCATATAGCCCTCACCTTTGATGTCGTAGATTAGTAGTTTGATGCACTGTGTATATATGTACGGATTGTTTATTTGTGTGACATGTAGCCCTCACCTTTGATGTCGTAGATTAGCAGTTTGATGCACTGTATATATATTGTACGGATTGTTTATTTGTGTGGCATATAGCCCTCAACTTTGATGTCGTAGATTAGCAGTTTGATGCACTGTATATATAGTGTACGGATTGTTTATTTGTGTGACATGTAGCCCTCACCTTTGATGTCGTAGATTAGTAGTTTGATGCACTGTATATATAGTGTACGGATTGTTTATTTGTGTGGCATGTAGCCCTCACCTTGGATGTCGTAGATTAGCAGTTTGATGCACTGTATATATAGTGTACGGATTGTTTATTTGTGTGGCATGTAGCCCTCACCTTTGATGTCGTAGACTAGCAGTTTGATGCATTGTATATATATTGTACTGATTGTTTATTTGTGTGGCATGTAGCCTTCACCTTTGATGTCGTAGATTAGTAGTTTGATGCACTGTATATATAGTGTACGGATTGTTTATTTGTGTGGCATGTAGCCCTCACCTTTGTTGTCGTAGACTAGCAGTTTGATGCACTGTATATATAGTGTACTGATTGTTTATTTGTGTGGCATGTAGCCCTCACCTTTGATGTCGTAGATTAGCAGTTTGATGCACTGTATATATAGTGTACGGATTGTTTATTTGTGTGGCAGGTAGCCCTCACCTTTGATGTCGTAGATTAGCAGTTTGATGCACTGTATATATAGTGTACTGATTGTTTATTTGTGTGACATGTAGCCCTCACCTTTGATGTCGTAGATTAGCATTTTGATGCACTGTATATATAGTGTACTGATTGTTTATTTGTGTGGCAGGTAGACCTCACCTTTGATGTCGTAGATTAGCAGTTTGAAGCGCTGTATATATAGTGTACTGATTGTTTATTTGTGTGGCATGTAGCCCTCACATTTGATGTCGAAGATTAGCAGTTTGATGCACTGTATATATAGTGTACTGATTGTTTATTTGTGTGGCAGGTAGCCCTCACCTTTGATGTCGTAGATTAGCAGTTTGATGCACTGTATATATAGTGTACTGATTGTTTATTTGTGTGGCAGGTAGCCCTCACCTTTGATGTCGTAGATTAGCAGTTTGATGCACTGTATATATAGTGTACTGATTGTTTATTTGTGTGGCAGGTAGTCCTCACCTTTGATGTCGTAGATTAGCAGTTTGATGCACTGTATATATAGTGTACTGATTGTTTATTTGTGTGACATGTAGCCCTCACCTTTGATGTGGTAGATTAGCAGTTTGATGCACTGTATATATAGTGTACGGATTGTTTATTTGTGTGGCATGTAGCCCTCACCTTGGATGTCGTAGATTAGCAGTTTGATGCACGGTGTATATATTGTACGAATTGTTCATTTGTGTGGCAGGTAGCCCTCACCTTTGATGTCGTAGATTAGTAGTTTGATGCACTGTATATATAGTGTACGGATTGTTTATTTGTGTGGCATGTAGCCCTCACCTTTGATGTCGTAGATTAGCAGTTTGATGCACTGTATATATAGTGTACGGATTGTTTATTTGTGTGGCATGTAGCCCTCACCTTTGATGTCGTAGATTAGTAGTTTGATGCACTGTGTATATACTGTACTGATTGTTTATTTGTGTGGCATGTAGCGCTCACCTTTGATGTCGTAGATTAGCAGTTTGATGCACTGTGTATATGTTGTACGGATTATTTATTTGTGTGGCATGTAGCCTCACCTTTGATGTCGTAGATTAGTAGTTTGATGCACTGTATATATAGTGTACGGATTGTTTATTTGTGTATCATGTAGCCCTCACCTTTGATGTCGTAGATTAGCAGTTTGATACACTGTATATATAGTGTACGGATTGTTTATTTGTGTGGCATGTAGCCCTCACCTTTGATGTCGTAGATTAGCAGTTTGATGCACTGTGTATATATTGTACGGATTGTTTATTTGTGTGGCATATAGCCCTCACCTTTGATGTCGTAGATTAGTAGTTTGATGCACTGTATATATAGTGTACGGATTGTTTATTTGTGTGACATGTAGCCCTCACCTTTGATGTCGTAGATTAGCAGTTTGATGCACTGTATATATATTGTACGGATTGTTTATTTGTGTGGCATATAGCCCTCAACTTTGATGTCGTAGATTAGCAGTTTGATGCACTGTATATATAGTGTACGGATTGTTTATTTGTGTGACATGTAGCCCTCACCTTTGATGTCGTAGATTAGTAGTTTGATGCACTGTATATATAGTGTACGGATTGTTTATTTGTGTGGCATGTAGCCCTCACCTTGGATGTCGTAGATTAGCAGTTTGATGCACTGTATATATAGTGTACGGATTGTTTATTTGTGTGGCATATAGCCCTCACCTTTGATGTCGTAGATTAGCAGTTTAATGCACTGTGTATATATTGTACGGATTGTTTATTTGTGTGGCATATAGCCCTCACCTTTGATGTCGTAGATTAGTAGTTTGATGCACTGTGTATATAGTGTACGGATTGTTTATTTGTGTATCATGTAGCCCTCACCTTTGATGTCGTAGATTAGCAGTTTGATGCACTGTATATATAGTGTACGGATTGTTTATTTGTGTGGCATGTAGCCCTCACCTTTGATGTCGTAGATTAGCAGTTTGATGCACTGTGTATATATTGTACGGATTGTTTATTTGTGTGGCATATAGCCCTCACCTTTGATGTCGTAGATTAGTAGTTTGATGCACTGTGTATATAGTGTACGGATTGTTTATTTGTGTGGCATGTAGCCCTCACCTTTGATGTCGTAGATTAGCAGTTTGATGCACTGTATATATAGTGTACTGATTGTTTATTTGTGTGACATGTAGCCCTCACCTTTGATGTGGTAGATTAGCAGTTTGATGCACTGTATATATAGTGTACGGATTGTTTATTTGTGTGGCATGTAGCCCTCACCTTGGATGTCGTAGATTAGCAGTTTGATGCACGGTGTATATATTGTACGAATTGTTCATTTGTGTGGCAGGTAGCCCTCACCTTTGATGTCGTAGATTAGTAGTTTGATGCACTGTATATATAGTGTACGGATTGTTTATTTGTGTGGCATGTAGCCCTCACCTTTGATGTCGTAGATTAGCAGTTTGATGCACTGTATATATAGTGTACGGATTGTTTATTTGTGTGGCATGTAGCCCTCACCTTTGATGTCGTAGATTAGTAGTTTGATGCACTGTGTATATACTGTACTGATTGTTTATTTGTGTGGCATGTAGCGCTCACCTTTGATGTCGTAGATTAGCAGTTTGATGCACTGTGTATATGTTGTACGGATTATTTATTTGTGTGGCATGTAGCCTCACCTTTGATGTCGTAGATTAGTAGTTTGATGCACTGTATATATAGTGTACGGATTGTTTATTTGTGTATCATGTAGCCCTCACCTTTGATGTCGTAGATTAGCAGTTTGATACACTGTATATATAGTGTACGGATTGTTTATTTGTGTGGCATGTAGCCCTCACCTTTGATGTCGTAGATTAGCAGTTTGATGCACTGTGTATATATTGTACGGATTGTTTATTTGTGTGGCATATAGCCCTCACCTTTGATGTCGTAGATTAGTAGTTTGATGCACTGTATATATAGTGTACGGATTGTTTATTTGTGTGACATGTAGCCCTCACCTTTGATGTCGTAGATTAGCAGTTTGATGCACTGTATATATATTGTACGGATTGTTTATTTGTGTGGCATATAGCCCTCAACTTTGATGTCGTAGATTAGCAGTTTGATGCACTGTATATATAGTGTACGGATTGTTTATTTGTGTGACATGTAGCCCTCACCTTTGATGTCGTAGATTAGTAGTTTGATGCACTGTATATATAGTGTACGGATTGTTTATTTGTGTGGCATGTAGCCCTCACCTTGGATGTCGTAGATTAGCAGTTTGATGCACTGTATATATAGTGTACGGATTGTTTATTTGTGTGGCATATAGCCCTCACCTTTGATGTCGTAGATTAGCAGTTTAATGCACTGTGTATATATTGTACGGATTGTTTATTTGTGTGGCATATAGCCCTCACCTTTGATGTCGTAGATTAGTAGTTTGATGCACTGTGTATATAGTGTACGCATTGTTTATTTGTGTGACATGTAGCCCTCACCTTTGATGTCGTAGATTAGCAGTTTGATGCCCTGTGTATATATTGTACGGATTTTTTATTTGTGTGGCATATAGCCCTCACCTTTGATGTCGTAGATTAGCAGTTTGATGCACTGTATATATAGTGTACGGATTATTTATTTGTGTGACATGTAGCCCTCACCTTTGATGTCGTAGATTAGCAGTTTGATGCACTGTGTATATATTGTACGGATTGTTTATTTGTGTGGCATGTAGCCCTCACCTTTGATGGCGTATATTAGCAGTTTGATGCACTGTGTATATAGTGTACGGATTGTTTATTTGTGTGGCATGTAGCCTCACCTTTGATGTCGTAGATTAGTAGTTTGATGCACTGTATATATAGTGTACGGATTGTTTATTTGTGTGGCATGTAGCCCTCACCTTTGATGTCGTAAATTAGCAGTTTGATGCACTGTGTATATATTGTACGGATTGTTTATTTGTGTGGCATGTAGCCCTCACCTTTGATGTCGTAAATTAGCAGTTTGATGCACTGTGTATATATTGTACGGATTGTTTATTTGTGTGGCATGTAGCCCTCACCTTTGATGTCGTAGATTAGCAGTTTGATGCACTGTGTATATATTGTACGGATTGTTTATTTGTGTGGCATGTAGCCTCACCTTTGATGTCGTAGATTAGTAGTTTGATGCACTGTATATATAGTGTACGGATTGTTTATTTGTGTATCATGTAGCCCTCACCTTTGATGTCGTAGATTAGCAGTTTGATGCACTGTATATATAGTGTACGGATTGTTTATTTGTGTGGCATGTAGCCCTCACCTTTGATGTCGTAGATTAACAGTTTGATGCACTGTGTATATATTGTACGGATTGTTTATTTGTGTGGCATATAGCCCTCACCTTTGATGTCGTAGATTAGTAGTTTGATGCACTGTATATACAGTGTACGGATTGTTTATTTGTGTGACATGTAGCCCTCACCTTTGATGTCGTAGATTAGCAGTTTGATGCACTGTATATATATTGTACGGATTGTTTATTTGTGTGGCATATAGCCCTCAACTTTGATGTCGTAGATTAGCAGTTTGATGCACTGTATATATAGTGTACGGATTGTTTATTTGTGTGACATGTAGCCCTCACCTTTGATATCGTAGATTAGTAGTTTGATGCACTGTATATATAGTGTACGGATTGTTTATTTGTGTGGCATGTAGCCCTCACCTTGGATGTCGTAGATTAGCAGTTTGATGCACTGTATATATAGTGTACGGATTGTTTATTTGTGTGGCATATAGTCCTCACCTTTGATGTCGTAGATTAGCAGTTTGATGCACTGTGTATATATTGTACGGATTGTTTATTTGTGTGGCATATAGCCCTCACCTTTGATGTCGTAGATTAGTAGTTTGATGCACTGTGTATATAGTGTACGGATTGTTTATTTGTGTGACATGTAGCCCTCACCTTTGATGTCGTAGATTAGCAGTTTGATGGCCTGTGTATATATTGTACGGATTTTTTATTTGTGTGGCATATAGCCCTCACCTTTGATGTCGTAGATTAGCAGTTTGATGCACTGTATATATAGTGTACGGATTGTTTATTTGTGTGACATGTAGCCCTCACCTTTGATGTCGTAGATTAGCAGTTTGATGCACTGTGTATATATTGTACGGATTGTTTATTTGTGTGGCATGTAGCCCTCACCTTTGAAGGCGTATATTAGCAGTTTGATGCACTGTGTATATAGTGTACGGATTGTTTATTTGTGTGGCATGTAGCCTCACCTTTGATGTCGTAGATTAGTAGTTTGATGCACTGTATATATAGTGTACGGATTGTTTATTTGTGTGGCATGTAGCCCTCACCTTTGATGTCGTAAATTAGCAGTTTGATGCACTGTGTATATATTGTACGGATTGTTTATTTGTGTGGCATGTAGCCCTCACCTTTGATGTCGTAAATTAGCAGTTTGATGCACTGTGTATATATTGTACGGATTGTTTATTTGTGTGGCATGCAGCCCTCACCTTTGATGTCGTAGATTAGCAGTTTGATGCACTGTGTATATATTGTACGGATTGTTTATTTGTGTGGCATGTAGCCCTCACCTTTGATGTCGTAAATTAGCAGTTTGATGCACTGTGTATATATAGTACGGATTGTTTATTTGTGTGGCATGTAGCCCTCACCTTTGATGTCGTAGATTAGCAGTTTGATGCACTGTATATATATTGTACGGATTGTTTATTTGTGTGGCATGTAGCCCTCACCTTTGATGTCGTAGATTAGCAGTTTGATGCACTGTATATATAGTGTACTGATTGTTTATTTGTGTGGCAGGTAGCCCTCACCTTTGATGTCGTATATTAGCAGTTTGATGCACTGTATATATAGTGTACTGATTGTTTATTTGTGTGACATGTAGCCCTCACCTTTGATGTCGTAGATTAGCAGTTTGATGCACTGTATATATAGTGTACGGATTGTTTATTTATGTGGCATGTAGCCCTCACCTTGGATGTCGTAGATTAGCAGTTTGATGCACGGTGTATATATTGTACGAATTGTTAATTTGTGTGGCAGGTAGCCCTCACCTTTGATGTCGTAGATTAGTAGTTTGATGCACTGTATATATAGTGTACGGATTGTTTATTTGTGTGACATGTAGCCCTCACCTTTGATGTCGTAGATTAGCAGTTTGATGCATGCACGGTGTATATATTGTACGAATTGTTCATTTGTGTGGCAGGTAGCCCTCACCTTTGATGTCGTAGATTAGTAGTTTGATGCACTGTATATATAGTGTACGGATTGTTTATTTGTGTGGCATGTAGCCCTCACCTTTGATGTCGTAGATTAGCAGTTTGATGCACTGTATATATAGTGTACGGATTGTTTATTTGTGTGGCATGTAGCCCTCACCTTTGATGTCGTAGATTAGTAGTTTGATGCACTGTGTATATATTGTACTGATTGTTTATTTGTGTGGCATGTAGCGCTCACCTTTGATGTCGTAGATTAGCAGTTTGATGCACTGTGTATATGTTGTACGGATTGTTTATTTGTGTGGCATGTAGCCTCACCTTTGATGTCGTAGATTAGTATTTTGATGCACTGTATATATAGTGTACGGATTGTTTA